>PVIY010031717.1:0-29625 GCA_004026745.1 Myrmecophaga tridactyla | reverse complement strand
TTTTTTTTTTTTTATCATTTCCTATTTGTGTGTTTAGCATCCTGTAAGAAGGTGAGCTTCTAAAAACAGGGACCGGCTCGTTCTCTATGTAATTCCAACACATAGCAAGTGACTTGCTCAGAGCAGTTACTCAAAGTAACAGCAGCTTCCAGTTTCTCTCCTGGCCCCCCATTTCTCCCTACCGTGTGCCTCTGCTCCCAGATTCTTCCCAACCGCATTCTGTTGCATCCATGTTTCCATGCTTCAAATCGCCATGTCTGTGTCTGTCCCACACTTCTTCACCTGCCGCCCCTGCCAACGCCTACCTTTTTCACTCTTCCCTTTCCTCCCTGCATGCCTCCACTGGTCTCTCATGCCTGGGCATAGGGCTTTCTCGCCTTCTGCACCCCAGTCTTCATGGTTTCTTTCCGCTGTCTCTCCACCATTTCTGCTCATGTTTGCCCTTCTGCCCTGCTCACCTCTCTGTGTTTCTGTTTTCATTTTTTTCCCTCCAGGTATGTATCTTCTCTGACTCCCTCTTGACTCTTTCTGTCCCTCTCCCCCTTCCTCCGTTGCCCGTGGGCAGTGCACATAATGCTGCCTCCTGCATGGGGGGCAGGGGGTGGCTCTGCTCTGTGGGTGGCATCTTTATCTCATATCTGCGGGGTGGCAATTGACAAGGCACCAAGCATAGAGCTGGGATCTCTGAGGGCTGCATCCTTCACTGACAGCCATGCTTAGGTCCCCAGGGAAGTCCTACTCTGGGCATTGGGCTCTTCTTGACCCACTCTCTGAGCTTGGGGAGTGTGTGCAGGACTGTGTGTGTCTGTGTTTCTGTGTGTGTGTGTCTGTGTGTGTGTGCATGTCTGCATAAACAGGATGGATGAAGATGGTGAGGAAGGCAAGGGCCATAGAATTGAGACTGAGAAACCCCAGGAATCAGCCTCCCCCTAGAAGTCTGCTTTCTCTAGGCACATTAGCCACAGGGAGAACAGATGGCTTACCCTGGCAGGGCTCCCTTGTCAGACCCTGCACATGCAGCCCAGAGGCAGATATGTCCCCAAAGCATCCTTTGCTTTCATGTGGTTTAACGGTTAAGAACCTAGACTCTGGAGCCAGAGTACCTGAGTTCAAACCCCAGCTCTCCTGTTTACTATCTCTGCGATCAGGACAAGTTGTTCAATCTCCTGCTGCCTTGCTTTCCTCTTCTGTAACACCAGCACTGGCCCCAGAGAGCGGGGATGAGATACCAATGAGATAAAGTGCTGGGCGGCGCACCCACTCCATAAATGCAGTTATTAATGTTACAAACTAACAATGTTTCCCATCTACTTTCTCAGTCAATCTTCTGCTTTCTTGTTTGGTCCTCGTAATATTCTAGTCAGGGTAGAATAAATGAATATTAACATTCACATTTCTCAGAAAAGGAAACAGCCTCAGAGAGACAACGTGGCTTGCCCAGACTCACAGGCTAATGTAACTGAGTGGGACCAGAACCGCTTTTGCTGCCTTTTCCACAGCCCTGAGCACCTTTCCAGGACCTTCTTGCCTCTGAAGGCATCCTTCTCTCCTTCGGGCAGAACCCCATTTACCATCGAAATGTACCTCTCCTGTGCTCCACTGCCTGCACATCTAAAACCCTCACCTGCACTGTGGATTAGGGGAGGGATGTGGGAATGGCGAGTCCCTATCGCCTGGCCAAGCCTCGGTTTACTCACGTGCAGAAAGGAGCACAGAAGCCCATCAGCTGAAGAACTCTCAACTGGCTTTTGAAACAAAAACTGGCTTTTTGCACAAAGCAAAAAACCTGCTGTGCAAGCAACCACCGACAGAGGGCAGATGCGTTCACATGTACATGGCCCCTTTGGACTGGGGAACCAGGTTTCCAGCCTTTTCCCAGCCTTTTGGGAGAAAGATTTTGAAAACGTCTGGTTCTCAATGTGTGGTTGCCAAGCTAGCGTCAGCATCACCTGGGAGCTTATTAGGGATGCAGATTCTCGGGCCCCACACAAGGCTACTGACACAGCACCTCTGGCAACGGGATGCAGCAATTTGTATGAACGAGCTCTCCAGGTGATTCTGACCCTTGCTCAAGCTGGAGGACCACTGATTTGCATCATAAGGTGTGGGGAGCACCCTTTGAGATAATGGATGAAAAAGTGTTTAAGAAACCATGCAGAAGAAGTTAGAAGTAAAAACCTAAAATTGTGGAACTGTAACGCATACCCAACTCTGAAATCTGTTCTACAAATTGTTGTGCTGTACTTTGAAATTTATGGCTTTTATGTATATATGTTATTTAAGGAGAAGAAGGAGGGTGGGCAACGGTGGCTCAGTGGCAGAATTCTTGTCTGCCATGCTAGAGACCCAGGTTTGATTCTCAGAGCCTGCCCATGCATTAAAAAAAAAAAAAGTAAAGAGAAGGAGTAGTACAACAGAGAAGATAGGATTTAACAAATGAGTATGACGGCTAAATCATTGTATTGATATCTGTTGGTCTCCAGCATCTCGAAGCAGCTAAAAGGGAAAATGAAAAATTGTGGAACTGTAACTCATACCAAACTTTCAAGTCTGTTCTCTAACTACTTGTTAAAATGTACTTGGAAATTTATTACTTTTTTGTGTGTTTGTTATATTTCACACACACAAACAAATAATTTTTTAAAAAAGAAACCATGCAGACCAGAGAGAAAGGAGGATTGTTTTCATTTTTGTCTCCCAGGTAACAGTCAAGGTTTAACCCTGACCTAGGTATCGTCATGGGAGATCTTTTCAAACCTTTCCAGTGAGGACAGAGGAGAGAACAAGCATGGCAGGTTGCTGAAACAGTTGCAGGAAGGAAAAATACCTTTGAAGTTTCATTCTGTGGCTTAAAATTATATCAAAGCCTGTGGCTCTAGGTACTGCCCCCAATTTAGCCCTGCTTGTCCCTCTGAAGCTGAATATGAAGATGGCTCCGGCGGCATGAATGGCAAGTATGCTGATGGCTTCATGGGAGAGATGGTCTCCAAACTGGAGAGCAGGGTGGGGCCTCAGAGGCTGGAAGGAACTCTTAGAGACCCAGCTGCAGCCCAGCAGCCTCTGTCCGGGGGCTCTGCTCAGCCAGACCAACCCCTGGCTCCTGCCTCCCCTTGCTCCCGACTGCCCCTCTGCTGCCCAGCCCACTGGGAATGCTCTCCTGCATTATCCCCAGACTGGCAGATCTGGCCAGTACTTCAGGGCTCAGCAGAAACTCTCTTATTCCAGGGAGACCCCCCATCACCACTCTGAGCACACTGTTTTCTCTCCTCCAACAGAACTGGAGGCATCTGCCCTCGCTGTCTTTCTGTCCCTTACCTCGTAAAGAGCAGCCTTTGGACCAGATGTCCGCCAGGGCCTCTTGCTGCTCCGAGACATTTCAAACTCTGGTCCATAGACAAAGCTTTTCTCCCCAAGTCAGGACTTCCCTGGGGGTTATGCAGGGCTCTGGACAAACATTTTTTATGGACCCCTGTCTATATAAACAATTTGATTTTCTTTATACTGGGGTGTTGATCTTTTTATTATAGTAATATGTACAATATAAATTTTCCATTTCGAATGTTGTTTTTTTTTCAATTTTATTGAGATATATTCACACACCACACTAAGCATCCAAAGTATACAATCGCTGGCTCACAGTGTCATCACATAGCTGTGCATACGTTCCCATGATCAATTTTAGAACATTTTCATTACTCCAGAACAGAAATAAGAATAAAAAATAAAACCCAAACCTTCTCATAGCCCTTATTCCCCGCTATTGTTGACCCATAGTATAGGTGTAGTAAATTTGTTGTTGTGGATGAAAGAATACTACACAATGTAATCAATTTTAAGTATACATTTCAGTGGTACTAATTATATTTGCAATGTTGAGCAATCACCCCACTATCTATTTCCAAAATTTTTCATCATCCCAAACCAAACTCTCTATACTATTAAGTAAAAACTCTATGTAACTCCCTCCCTCTGGCCCCTGGTGACTTCTAATCTACTTTCTGTCTCTATGAATTTGACTATTACATATATTTCATGTAAGTAAGATAATAATATTTTTACTTTTGTGTCTGACTTATTTCATTTAGTAAACTCTTATTTTTCTTTTTTTCTTAAAACATGACAACAAATAAACATGAACATTCTTACCATATGATCATTCCATTCTTGGTATGTAATCAGTAGCTCACACTATCATCATATAGCTGTATATTCATCACCACTATCATTTCTTGGAACATTTGCATCAATTCAGAAAAAGAAATAAAAAGAAAAAAGAAAAAACTCATCATACTATACCCCTTACCGCTCCTTCTAATTGACTGCTCATATTTCCATCTACCCAATAGATTTTAGCCTTTGTTTCCTCTATTTTTTTTCTATGCCCCTTACCACTCCCTTTCATTGATCACTAACATTTCAATCTACTAAATTTATTTTAACATTTCTTCCCCCTATTATTTATTTATTTTTGGTTTTTTTGTTTGTTTTTATTTTTTTATAATTTTTTATTAATTAAAAAGAAATTACAAGAAAGAAACGCAAACATCCGTAATATATGCTCATTCTGTTCTACATATATAATCAGTAATTCACAATATCATCACATAATTGCATATTCATCATCACGATCATTTCTTAGAACATTTGCATCAATTCAGAAAAAGAAATAAAAAGACAACAGAAAAATAAAACAAAAACAGAAAAAGAAAAAAATTTACATACCATACACCTTACCCCTCCCTTTCATTGATCATTAGCATTTCAAACTGAATTTATTTTAACATTTGTTCCTCCTATTATTTATTTTTATTCCACATGTTCTACTCATCTGTTGACAAGGTAGATAAAAGGAGCATCAGACACAGGTTTTCACAACACACAGTCACATTGTGAAAGCTATATCATTATTCAATCATCATCAAGAAACATGGCTACTGGAACACAGCTCTACATTTCAGGCAGTTCCCTCCAGCCTCTCCATTACATCTTGACTAACAAGGTGATATATATTTAATGCGTAAGAATAACCTCCAGGATAACCTCTCAACTCTGTTTGGAATCTCTCAGCCATTGACACTTTATTTTGTCTCATTTCACTCTTCCCCCTTTTGGTCGAGAAGGTTTTCTGAATCCCTTGATGCTGGGTCTCAGCTCATTCTAGAGATTTTCTCAATCCCTTGATGCTGAGTCTCAGCTATTCTAGGATTTCTGTCCCATGTTGCCAGGAAGGTCCATACCCCTGGGAGTCATGTCCCACGTAGACAGGGGGAGAGTGGTGAGTTTATTTGTTGTATTGGCTGGAGACAGAGGCCACATCTGAGCAACAAAAGAGGTTCTCTCAGGGGTGACTCTTAGGCCTAATTTTAAGTAGGCTTGACGTATCCTTTGTGGGGTTAAGTTTCATGTGAACAAACCCCAAGACTGGGGTCTCAGCCTATAGCTTTGGTTGTCCACACTGCTTGTGAGAATATCAAGAATTCAACTTGGGGAGGTTAAATTTTCCCCCATTCTCACCATTCCCCAAAGGGGACTTTGCAAATACTTCTCCACTCACTGATCAAATCACTCTGGGATTCATTGGGGCATCACTCTGGACAAACCAATAAAATCTAATGTCCTACTCAAGGTTCCATGTACTTATGTTGCCCAACCAACTATCTACATAAGTTATATTAGAAAATGCACTAGTCAAAATATAAATTTTGTACCAAATAAACATTTTTTGATTTAGCCTCACATATAAGTTGAAATTTTAAAATATTAATTACTATCTATTTTCAGCACCCTGCAGTAATGACATTCCTTTGTTCTTCCTCATGCAAAAACATTTTTAAGTTTGTACATTTAGTCATTATCATTATACACTCTTGGTATTTCTAGATGATATCATCTCAATCTTTATCATCTATCTTTCTTTCTGATTTCATTTATGCCCCCAGCCCTCCTCCCTCTATCATTCTCACATTCAGCTTCATTCAGTGTTTTAACATAATTGTATTACAGTTAGGTAGTGTTGTGCTGTCCATTTCTGAGTTTTTATATTCAGTCCTGTTACACAATCTGTATCCCTTCAGCTCCAGTTATCCAATATCTTACCCTATTTCTATGTCTTGATGGTCTCTGTTAACAACGAAATATTCCAAGTTTATTCATTAATGTCAGTTCATATCAGTGAGACCATACAGTATTTGTCCTTTTGTTTTTGGCTAATCACCCTCAGCATAATGTCCTTAAGGTCCATCTATGTTGTTACATACTTCATAACTTTATTCTGTCTTACAGCTGCATAATGTTCCATCGTATGTATATGCCACAGTTTGTTTAGCCACCTGTCTGTTGATGGACATTTTGGCTGTTTCCATCTCTTGATAATTGTAAATAATGCTGCTATAAACATTGGTGTACAAATGTCCGTTTGTGTCCTTGCTCTCATGTCCTTTGAGTAGAGACAGCATATAGATGGGTCTTGTTTTTCAATCCATTCTGCCAGTCTATGTCTTTTGATTGGGGAGTTTAATCCATTAACAATTAGTGTTATTACTGCATGGGTAGTACTTTCTTCTACTATTTTGCCTTCTGGATATTATATGTCATATCTAATTTTCCTTCTTTTTACCTTTACTCATAGTCTTCCTTTCTACACTCTTCTCCACTCCTCTCTCTTCTGTCTTTTCGTATCTGTCTCTAGTGCTCCCTTTAGTATTTCTTGCAGAGCTGGTCTCTTGGTCACAAATTCTGTAGTGATTTTTTTGTCTGAAAATGTTTTAATTTCTCCCTCATTTTTGAAGGACAATTTTGCTGGATATAGAATTCTTGGTTGGCAGTTTTTCTCTTTTAATAATTTAAATATATCACCCCACTGTCTTCTTGCCTCCATGGTTTCTGCTGAGAAATCTACGCATAGTCTTATTGGGCTTCCCTTGTATGTGATGGATTGCTTTTCTCTTGCTGCTTTCAAGATTCTCTCTTTCTCTTTGATCTTTGACATTCTGATTAGTAAATGTTTTGGAGTACGTCTATTTGGATCTATTCTCTTTGGGGTATGCTGCACTTCTTGGATCTGTAATTTTAAGTCTTTCATAAGAGTTGGGAAATTTTCAGTGATAATTTCCTCCATTAGTTTTTCTCCTCCTTTTCCCTTCTCGTCTCCTTCTGGGGCACCCACAACACATATATTCATGTGCTTCACATTGTCATTCAATTCCCTCAGTCCCCGCTTATATTTTTCCATTTTTCCCCTATATTTTCTTTTGCTTGTCGGATTTCAGATGATCCGTCCTCCAGTTCATTAATCCTATCTTCTGCCTCTCAAAATCTACCATTGTAGGTTTCCATTGTTTTTTCTTCTCTTCCACTGTGCCTTTCATTCCCATAAGTTCCATGATTTGTTTTTTCAGACTGTTTGATTTCTTCTTTTTGTTCATTCTTTGCCTTCTTTATATCCTCCCTCGATTCACTGATTTGGTTTTTGATGAGGTTTTCCATGTCTGTTCGTATATTCTGAATTAATTGTCAGCTCCTGTATCTCATTTGAATTGTTGGTTTGTTCCTTTGACTGGGCCATATCTTCAATTTTCCTAGTGTGATTTGTTATTTTTTGCTGGTGTCTAGACATTTAATTACCTTAATTAGTTTATTCTGAAGATTGCTTTCACTTCTTTTACCTAGGGTTTTCATGCTGGATGAATTTGTTGTCTATCTGTTCTTTGACATTCAGTTCAGCTTTATCTGGACCTCTAGCTTAGGTTTTGTTTAACAGAGGAGAATTTTTCAGTTCTTGCTTTCTTGTTTCTTGCCCTGCTTGTATGGTGCCTTTCCCCACACACACACACTTAGGAGGGTCTATGTAGGTATTATAGACCCCAGCCAGATTTTCCCAGACCAAACTAGCCTTCTATCAGTAGGAAAGAGTCATCTGCATCGGTTTTCCCATAGGGTGAGACCCAGCAGGTTGAAAGACTTCCCTGTGAAGTCTCTGGACTCTGTTTTTCTTATCCTGCCCTGTATGTGGCACTTGTCTGACTGCAGGTCCCACCAGTATAAGATGATGCGGTACCTTTAACTTTGGCAGACTCTCCCTGCTGGGAGCGTGGTGGAGACAGAGTAGAGGTTGTAGGCTGGTTTTAATGGCCTCAAATTACGAAGCTCTGGTGTCTGAGTTACTTAAGGGAGGGATTCCACCTGAGTGGGGCTTTACCTCTCCCCTGGGGAAGGCACGGTTTCCAGACAAGACCTCAAACAAGCTTGTTTCTGCCTATGCCTGGGGCAGCTGCAGCCTGAGAAGTCCTGCTGCTGTATCCAAAGGCAGTCAATCCTTTGTAGAAACATAGCCACAAAAACCTCTGTTCCTTTTCTTCTTTTCTTTTTCTGCCAGCCCTGCCCCTTGGCTTCAGGGCAAAAATGAGCTACCTCCGCTTTGACCAGGTTCACCTGAGCTCGGGGCCTATTTTTAGCAGTCAGAATTTGTTAATTAATTCCATGATTGGTGTTTGGTTGGGCTCAGCCCCTGTTGCTGGTAAAGTCCCTTTCCCCTCTGGGAAGCAGCCTGTGGGGGAGGGGCACTGGCCACCATGGCTTGGGGAACTCACGGTTCTGGGGGGGTCTCACAGCTGGTCCAGCTGGTTCAGACTGGGGTACGCTGTGTGTCCAGTCACTGACATGGCCCCAGGAGCTGTTCTGTACTGTTTCTGGTTATTTAGTAGTTGTTCTGGGGGACGAACTAAAATGCACACATTCCTAAGCTGCCATCTTGGCCCCACCCTTCAGTTCATATATTCTGAATTAATTGTTTCAACTCCTGTATCTCATTTGAATTGCTGGTTTGTTCCTTTGACTCTGCCATATCTTCAATTTTCCTAGTATGATTTGTTATTTTTTGCTGGTGTCTAGGCATTTAATTACCTTAATTAGTTCATTCTGGAGATTGTTTTCACTTTTGTTTTACCTAGGATTTTCTTGCTAGATGACTTTGTCGTTTATCTGTTCTTTGATATTCAGTTCAACTTATTCTGGACCTCTAGCTTAGGTTGTGTTTAACAGATTAGAATTTTTCAGTTCTTGTTTTCTTGTTTCTTGCCCTGCCTGTATGGTGCCTTTCCACCCCTCCCCCATTAGGAGGGTCTACTTAGGTATTATAGACCCCAGCCAGATTTTCCCAGACCAAACTGGCCTCTTTTCAGGAGGAACGAGTCACCTGCATCAGTTTTACCTGAGGGTGAGACCTAGCAGATTGAAAGGCTTTCCTATGAAGCCTCTGGGCTCTGTTTTTCTTATCCTGCCCAGTATGTGGTGCTTGTCTGCCTGTAGGTCCCACCAGCATAAGGTTATGTGGTTCCTTTAACTTTGTCAGACTCTCCCTGCTGGGGACGTGGTGGAGACAGAGGAGAGGTTTAGGCTGGTTTTAATCGCTTCACTTTTCCAGACCCTGGGGTCTGAACTCCTTGAGAGAGGGATTCCACCTGAGCTGGGCCACACCCCTCTCCTGGGGAAGGCACAGCCTCTAGACAAACTCTCAGACAGGCTCAATTCTGCCTATGCCTGGGCAGTGGATCCCAAGAAGCCTTGCAGCTGTATCCAAAGAGCAGTCAAGCCATAGAAACACAGCCACCAAAATGAAAGAGAAAAATCCTTTTCAGAGCAGGACCCCCATTCCTCAGGTTTGCCAATCAAGAGCTTAAGTTGGTACGTTGCTCTGTGTATCTCCAAGTCCTATGTGCCCCCTCCTTTCCTTCAGAGCCCAGACCTTTTCAAATCCCAAAATACCTCTGTTTTTTTTTTTTTCTTTTTTCATCAGCCCTGCTCCCTCGGTGCCGGGGCAAAAACCAGTGACCTCCACTTTTACTCGAGGTTCAGCTGAGCTGGGGGCCTATTTTTAGTAGTCAGGATTTATTAATTAATTCCACAATTGGAGTTTGGTTGTGCTCAGCCGCTGCTGTTTCCCTTTGGGAAGCAGCCTGTGGGAGAGGGGTGCCGGCCACCACGGCTTGGGGAACTCACATTTCTGGGTGGGTTCACAGCCGGTCCAGCTGGTCCAGACTGTGGTATGCTGTGTGTCTGGTCACTGATGTGGCCCCAGCAGTTGTTCTCTACTGTTACTGGCTATTTACCAGCTGCTCTGGAGGATGAACTAAATCCCACTCCTCGCTAAGCCACCATCTTGGACCCCTGTTCCCCCAATTGTTTTTATTCCATATGTTTTACACATCTGTTGATAAGGTAGATAAAAGGAGCATCAGACACAAGGTTTTCACAATCACACAGCCACATTGCAAAAGCTATATCATTATATAGTCATCTTTAAGAAACATGGCTACTGGAACACAGCTCTACATTTTCAGGCACTCCCCTCCAGCCACTCCGTTACATCTTAACTAAACAGGTGTTATCTATTTAATGCATAAGAATAACCTTCAGGATAACCTCTCGACTCTGTTTGGCATCTCTCAGCCATTGACACTTTATTTTGCTTCATTTTGCTCTTCCCCCTTTTTGTTGAAAAGGTTTTCTCAATCCCTTGATGCTGAGTCCCAGCTCATTCTAGGATTTCTGTCCCACATTGCCGGGAAGGTCCACACCCCTGGGAGTCATGTCCCACATAGACAGGGGGAGGGCAGTGAGTTTGCTTGTCCATGTTGGCTGAGAGAGCGGCCACATCTGAGTGACAGAAGATGTTTTCTTGGGGGTAACTCTTAGGCCTAATTTTCAATAGGCTTAGTCTATCCTTTTGGGGGTGAAATTTCATATGAACAAACCCTAAGTTGGGTGCTCAGCCTGTTGCTTTGGTTGTCCACACTGCTTATGAGAATATCAAGAATTCTCCACTTGGGGAAGTTGAATTATCCCCCTCTCTCAGGGACTTTGCAAATATTTTTTTATTAACTGGGATTTATCTGGGCATCACTCTGGACAAACCTATAAAATCTCATGCCCTACTCAAGGTTCCATGTACTTACGGTGTTCAATTAAGCTGTCCACATAAGTCATATTATTTCCCTTAGTTTTAACCAGATCACTTTCATCACATCTTTAATTGGCGTTTGATCATTTTCAGTTTTTTTTTCTAACAGTTATTGTATGGACTTATGCTGACTTTCAGAGCTGGAGAAGTAAATCTAGGTCTCAGGTGTCACACAGATACTGAAAGTTCCAGGGAACTACTAGGTTATACAAAGAGCAAAGTATTTCAAAATTTAAAGATAAAAGTTAAAGCTACATTCTGAGGTTTAATTTTTATAACCATTTTTAAATGAAGCTACTTTCAGAGATGAAAACACTAGACAGTAGTTTTATATTAAGAAATCATACTACAAGGGGGTGTAAAGGTAGTTCAGTGGCAGAATTCTCATCCACCATGTTGGAGACCCAGGTTTGATTCCTGGTCCATGCACGTCCCCAAAATCAAACACACAAAACAAATGAGCAAAAACAAATGGTGCTGCAATAATGGGATACTCACGTGGAAAAATAATGAAGTGCGACCCCACTGTAAAACATACAAAAAGAAAAACATGTAATCATTGCAGAGGTTTTGTTCTGTTTCACTTTTACACATTTACCAGAGTTATGTTAATTAACAGATAAAACGTAATATATATATTTGTCCTGCTTTTCTTTTCAAGTTTTTCCTTGTTACAGATGGAGCTCTGACCTATAGCTGACCACATATACTTTTAGAGTAGTACTAGAACAAAGCAGTGCAAGTGAACAATTTGGCTGTTTCTATGATCTGTAGCCTTTTAAGAATAACTAAAACTATAACTAACAACACCCTACCATTGTGTAACACCATACAGATTAGTATTAGCATATAATGTGGACAGTGAGAACATTGTTAAAGTTTTAGGAATTTTATACAACCTCTAAATATATGAATAATATTTTTACCTATAGAAATTTAACCAGCAACAGGATAGAAAATCCCTTTTAACCACTTTAATACTTCCCAAACATTTCCTATGCAACAGGTTAAACTATTTTAGCACCTTACTTATACAAGGTGAAAGAACAAATTATTTGTAACAGTTTTTCCCTTACCAGTGAGAAGACTTGTCTTCTGAAATAAAGATTGATAATGCCAACATAAGCATTAACAAGAGTATTAATATGATGTCCATGTCATTTTAATAGGGAGAAAGCTAAACTTTAGCTTTGTGTGAATACCCAGTTTGATACAAAGCTTTTCTTTTTTTAAAATGTATGGTACACAAAGCTTTTTTCTTTTTTAAGTTCAGGAATTTATTTTATTTAATATTACTATAATTGCCTACAGGTTTTTTAAAACCTTTTTTTAGTTGTAAAATACAACATGCATACCAAAAACATGTACACACACAGTCACAAAAGAAAGAAAAAAAAAAGCAGTAATTTTTAAAGCAAACTTCAGCAAGCAGCTACAGAACAGTTCCCAGAGTTTGTCATGGGCTACCATTCCCTCAACTCAGATTATTTCCTTCTAGCTGCTCCAAAACACTGGTGGCTTTATCAGAGTTATAATAATGGATTCATACAGTTTCTGTCCTCTTTAGTCTGACTTATTTAATTCCGCGTTGTGTCCTCAAAGTTTATCTATGTTGTGATATGTTTCAGGACATCATTTTGTCTAAATGCTGAATAGTATTCCATTGTATGTATATACCATATTTTGTTTATCCACTCATCTGTGGATGGGCACCTGGATTGTTTCCATCTCTTGGCAATTGTGAATAGTGCTGCTATGAACATCAGTGTGCAAATGTCTGTTTGTGTCACTGCTCTCAACTCTTCTGGGTATATACTAAGTATTGGTGTTCTAGTTTGCTAGCTGCCAGAATGCAATAAGCCAGAAACAGAATGGCTTTTAAAAAGGGGAATTTAATAAGTTACTAGTTTACAGTCCTAAGGCTGAGAAAATGTCCCAATTAAACAAGTCTATAGAAATGTCCAATCACAGGCATCCAGGGAAAGATACCTTTCCCTAGCCAATGAAGCTCAGGGTTTCTCTCTCAAGTGAGAAGGCACATGGCGAACACAGTCAGGGCTTCTCTCTCAGCTGGAAGGGCACATGGCAAACACAGTGTCATCTATGGCTTTCTCTACTGGCTTCCAGTTTCATGAAACTCCCAGGAAGGTGTTTTCCTACTTCATCCTACTCGTGGACTCTCTGCTTCATGGTGCTGCAGCATTCTCTGCTCTCTCCGAATCTCCCATTCTCTAAAATGTTTCCTCTTTTATAGGACTCCAGTAAACCAATCAAGACCCACCCAAATGGGTGGAGACACATCTCTTCTTCTTTTTTTTTTACATGGGCAGGCACTAGGAAACGAACCCGGGTCCTCTGGCATGGCAGGCGAGCATTCTTGCCTGCTGAGCCACCGTGGCCCCACATCTCTTCTAATCCAGTTTAACAACCACCCTTGACTAAATCACATCATCCAGGGAGATGATCTGATTACAGTTTCAAACATACAGTATTGAATAGGGATTATTCTACCTTTATGAAATGGGATTTTGACTAAAATATGGCCTTTCTAGAGTCCATACATCCTTTCAAACCAACACAATTGGTATTGCCGGGTCATAGGGCAACTCAATATTTAGTTTTCTGAGGAATCGCCAGGCTGATTTCCACCGTGGCTAAACCATTTGACATTCCCACCAACAGTGAATAAGTGCTCCAATTTCTCTGCATCCTCTCCAACATCTATAGTTTCCTATCTGTTTAATAGCAGCCATTTTTATAGGCATGAGGTGATCCCATTGTCATCTTAATTTGCATTTCTCTTAAAGCCAATGAAGATGAGCAGCTCTTTGTATGCATTTTAGCCATCTGTATTTGTTCTTCAGAAAAGTGCCTATTCATTTCCTCTGCCCATTTTATAATTGGGTTGTTTGTTCTTTTGTTGGTGTACTGTATAATTTCTTTATGTACACAGGATATCAAGCCTTTATCCAATACATGGTTTCCAAATATTGTCTTCCATTCAGTTGGCTGCCTTTTCGCCTTTTTAACAGACTCCTTTGAGGCACAGAAGCTCTTGATCTTAAGGAGTTTCCATTTGTCTGTTTTTTCTTTCACAGCTTGTGCTTCGGGTGTAAAGTTTAAGAAGCTCCCTCCTGTTACTAGATCTTGAAGATGTTTCCCTACATTTTTTTCAAGAAGTTTTATGGTACTGGTTCTTTGATCCATTTTGAATTAATTTTTGTATAGCGTGTAAGGTACAAGTCCTCTTTCATTCTTTTCACTATTGAAATCCAGTTCTCTCATGCCCGTTTGTTGAAAAGACTATTCTGTCTCAGTTCACTGGATTTGGGGGCCTTATCAAAGATCAAATGTCCATGAATTTGGTGGTCAATCTCTGCACTCTTAATTCTATTCCACTGGTCAGTCCTTTTGTTTCTGTGCCAGTACCATGCTGTTTTGACCACTGTGGCTTTATAGTCAGCTTTAAAGTCAAGAAGTGATAGACCTGCCAGTTCACTCTTCTTTTTAAGGATATCTTTAGCTATTCAAGGTCTCTTTCCCTTCCATACAAATTTGGTAACCAATTTTTCCAAGTCTTCAAAGTAAGTTGTTGAGATTTTTATCGGTATTTCATTGAATCTGTAGGTCTGTCTGGGTAGAATTGACATCTTGATGATGATATTCAACCTTCCTATTCATAAGCATGGAATATCTTTCTATCTATTTAGGTAATTTCTTATTTCTTTTAGCAATTTTTTGTAATTTTCTGTGTATAAGTCCTTGACATTCCTCATTAGGCTTGTTCTTAGATACCTAATTCTTTTGCTTGCTATTCTGAATGGAAGTTTTTCCATAGTTCTCGTTTCAGATAGGTCATTGCTTGTGTATAGAAACATTACTGATTTTTGTATATTAATCTCATATCCTGTCACTTTCTGAATTTGCTTATTAGCTCAAGTAACTTTACTGTAGGTTTCTCAGAGTTTTCTAAGTATAGGATCATGTCATCTGAAAATAATGAAAGTTTTACTTCTTCCCTTCCTATTTGGATGCCTTTTATTTTTTTCTCCTGTCTAATTGCTCCAGCTAGTACTTCTAATACAATGTTGAATAACAGTGGTGACAATGGGCATCCTTGTCTTGTCCCCAATCTCAAGGGGCATGCTTTCAATTTCTCATTAACTATGATGCTGGCTATGGGTTTTTCATATATGCCCTTTATGATATTGAGAAAGTTTCCTTTGATGCCTAACTTCTGAAGTGTTCTTATCAGGAAAGGATGCTGGATTTTGTCAAATGCTTTTTCAGCATCAATCGATGTGATCATGTGATTTTTCCCTTTCAATTTGTTAATGTGCTGTATTACATTGACAGATTTTCTTATGTTGAACTATCCTTACATTCCTGGTATGAATCCCACTTGATCATGATGTATAATTATTTTAATGTGGCATTGCATATGATTTCCTAGTTTTTGTTGAGAATTTTCACATCTATGTTCATTAGGAAGATAGGTCTGTAGTTTCTTTTCTTGTATTATTTTTATCTGATTTTAGTATTAGAGTGATGTTAGTTTCATAAAATAAGTTAGGTAGCATTCCTTTTTCTTCAACTTTTCAGAGAGTTTGAGCAGGATTGGTGTCAGTTCTTTTTGAAAAGTTTGATGAAATTCTCCTGTGAAGTCATCAGACCTCGGTTTTTTTTTTTTTGGTAGGAAGATTTTTGATAAGTGATTGGATCTTTTTACTTGTAATTGCTTTGTTGAGATCTTCTATTTCTTCTTGAGTCAGTATAGGTAATTCATGTCTTTCTAGGAATTTGTCCATTTCATCTAAATTGTCTAGTTTGTTGGCATAGAGTTGTTCATAATATTCTCTTATGATTTTTAAATTTTTTCATGATCTGTAGTAACAACCCCACTCTCATTTCTGATTTTATTTATTTGTGTCCTCTCTCTTTTCCTCTTTGTTAGTCTATCTAGGGGACCATCACTTTTATTAATTTTCTCAAAGAACCAACTTTTGGTTCTATTGATTCTTTCCATTGTTTTATTGTTCTCCATTTGTTTATTTCTGCTTTAGCTTTTAGCATAGGTTTTCTTTTATTTGCTTTGGGGTTAGTTTGCTGTTCCTTCTTTAAATTCTCCAGGTGAGCAGTTACATCCTCATGTTTTGCTTGTTTCTGTATTTTAATATAGGCATTTAGGGCAATACATTTCCCTCTCAGCACTGCCTTTGCTTTATCTTATAATTTTTTATATGATGCATTCTCATTCATTCATCTCCAGATATTCACTGATATCTTTAGCAATTTCTTCCTTGACCCACTGATTATTTAAGAGTGTGTTGTTTAATCTTTGTATATTTGTGCAAGTTCTGGTTATATTGCTAACTTTATTCATTGTATTCAGAGAAAATGCTTTGGATAATTTCAACCTTATTAAATATATAGAGACTCAGTTTATGTCCCAGTATATAATCTATCCTGAAGAATGTTTTGGGATATAATGATCTGTATATGTTTATTAGATCTAATTCATTTATCTTATTGTTTACGTTCTCTATTTCTTTGTTGATCTTCTGTGTGGTTGTTCTGTCTATAGTG
This sequence comes from Myrmecophaga tridactyla, assembly GCA_004026745.1. Classification (NCBI taxonomy): domain Eukaryota; kingdom Metazoa; phylum Chordata; class Mammalia; order Pilosa; family Myrmecophagidae; genus Myrmecophaga; species Myrmecophaga tridactyla. The sequence goes on along the minus strand of PVIY010031717.1, from coordinate 13,082 downwards.
GAGGGTGTGTATTGAAGTCTCCCAATATTACCATTGATATGTCTATAGCTTCCTTTGGTTTTTCCAATATTTGCCTCATGTACTTTGGAGCTCCTTGATTGGGAGCATACACATTTATGATTGTTATTTCTTCCTGGTGAATCATCCCTTTTATTAATATATAGTGTCATTTTTTTTCTCTTATGATGTCTTTACATTTAAAGTTCATCTTGTCTGATATTATAATAGCTACTCCTGCTTTCTTTTGGTTACAGCTTGCATAGAAGGTCTTTTTCCATCTTTTCACTGTCAATGTAACTGTGTCCCTAAGTCTAAGATGTCTCTTGTAAGCAGCATATAGATAGATTATGTTTTTTGATCCATTCTGTCAGTCTGTATCTTTTAATTGGTGAGTTTAGCCCATTAACAGTCAAAGTAATTACTATAAGAACAGTTCTTGATTTTATCATCTTGTCCTTTAGTTTTTATTTGTCATATCTGTGTATTATTTTCCTTCTCTCTCTCTCTCTCTCTTTTCCTTTATATTATCTTTACTCATATTCTTTAATTCTGTGTCCTTTTCCAGGCCTCCCTATTCTGTCTTTTTTATCAGCTGACAGGGCTCCCTTTAGTATTTCTTGTAGGGCTGGTCTCTTGTTGACTAGTTCTCTGAATCTTTCCTTATCTTTGAAGATTTTAATCTCTCCCTCAATTTTGAAGGATAACTTGGCTGGATAAAGAATTCTTCATTGAAAGCCTTTCTCATTCAGGATCTTAAAAATATCATACCATTGCCTTCTTGCTTCCATGGTGACTCTTTATTAGTAGTCTGAAGTCAGTCTTATGTGCTTTCCCTTCTAGGTAGTAGATTGCTTTTCTTGTACTGCTTGCAGGACTTTCTGTTTCTCTTCAACACCTCACAGTCTGATTAGTATGCATCTTGGAGTGGGTTTGTTTGGATTTATTCTATTTGGAATTCACTGGGCCTCTTTGATGTGCATATTCATATATTTTATAAGAGTTAGGAAGTTTCCTGCAATTAAATCTTCAACTAATTTTCCCAGCCTTTTGTTCTTCTCTTCTCTTTCTGGGACACCAATAACTCCTATATTTTGGCACTTCTTGTTATCCAACATTTCCTTAAGATCCAGTTGCATTTTTTCCATCGTTCTTGCTATTTGTTCTTTTCATGTACTTTAGTTCCATTTTTCTATCTTTTAAATCACTTATTCTTCCTACTGCTTTGAATCTGTTATTGCGTGTCTCCAGTATATGTATATTTTTTATTTGGTCTACTGTATCTTTCATTTCTGTGAGAGCTGCCATTTTTTCTATTTAGCCTCATGAATTCTTTTTAATGCTCTTCTAGTGTCTTCCTGATATGCCTTATTTTTAAATAAATATCCTTGAGTAGTTATTCTAATTCTGTGTTCCCTCTGGGATTTTGATTTGGTCATTTGGCTGGGCCGTTTCTGCTTGGAGCTTCATGTGCTCTGTGATTTTCTGTTGTGTTCTGGGCATTTTTTATGTTGGTATGGCTATCATGCAAGTTGGTTTCCTTTGCTCTTCTATGGTTTTATATTTACTTAGTTTTTGCTCAATATTTCCTTGTGTACTTTGTCAGTTATTCTCTGCCAAATCAAGGTCTAGATCTCATGTAGAGAATGCAGTTCAGCTTAAGGGTCTGTTATAAGGTAGGCCAGGGTGTATGGGTACTCCAGTGGCAGAATGGCTGACTATCACACAGGGGATCCACCCTGAACTCCTAGCCATGTCCTGCCGGTAGTCCTCCCCCCTCAGCCCCACCTCTCTTGGCCAGAGTGCCTTGAGGTCTGCATGCTCAGCAGGGGCACTTCTCTGGCAGGGGGCTGCTCTGGAAGGAGGCTGCTCAGGCAGGGGTGCTGTTCCACCAGGGGGGCTGCTCCTCTAGGGTCAGCTAGCCAGCAAGTCTCTGCTGGGGTACTAGGGGAGTCAACCAGTGTTGATCAGCTGATCTGCAATGCTGGTGGGTCTTCCAGACACTATGACTGCAGGCTGGCTTTTCCCAAATCCAACGGGGTGATTACTGTCCCCACCCCAAGACCTGCCCTATGGTGGACAATCACCAGCCTCTGGGCTCCCTGCAGATGCTGCCCACTGCAAGCACGTGGGGAGGTTTCCCCAGCCAGCAACTGTGCAGACTGGAGCCAAGGAAGTTCAGATTCCTTCTATTGCATCTCCCTGGTACACCGCAGCCCACCCAGTGGGCTCCCCGACACCTGTCCCACTTGCTCTCCTCTGACCCTCCTCCCCTCAAAAACTGCCTAAAGACCCCCCTAGACTACTCACCCCAGGATCTGCAGTCCTGGAGATTTTCTCCCCATCTTCTGTCTTGTTTCACAGAGCAGAAGTGGACTCACTCCACTCTGGTTGCCATCTTACTACACAAAGCTTTTGAGCCTGCATACTTCCTTCCAATGACAGTATTCATGAAGGGGAAAAGAGACAGAGATACTACAAAATAATGGAAGAAGAAAGAAGAAATTTATGCTTGGTTTAGAACACAGCCATGCATCTATATACTTTATACCCAGAACTCATAAATGATTATTTACAATATGCCTAAAATCTCAGTCTAATTCAGCACAATCTTCAGAGGTCAGAAAAACCCCAAGTTTGAAATATAATTCACTTTTTTATATTTAAGGGATTTATATCCACAAAAATACTCAACTTTTTTCTCAACATTATTTCTAATGCTAAATAATACCAGGAATATGTTAGTTTACAAAATTAAGTTATAGTTTCTAAAAACTAGTTCAGAGTTCTATTTGTTTTAATGTTACTTTCATATTTAAAGGTCTTATAAGTGTCATCTCGTCTATGAGATTGTCTTAGGTCATTCTTTATATGCTTTTTAAATTCTTCTGGCATGTTTATTCCTTCATTACCACTGTCTTATACTATGACTGTGTACAAGTATATTCTAACTAGAATATAAACTCTTTGAAGCTAAGAATTAGGTTGTCTCTATTTATGATAGCACTTACTAACAGAAATATTTTGATTGGCATTACCAAAGCCACTACAAATTCAAATTCTTTCACATACTGAGGTAACAAATGGCCAAATAATCAAAAACCATATTCTTTGAAATCCAGGTAATCAAAGTTATAAAAAATCCATTTATATTTCTTACCAAACTTAGCTACCTTCCTAAATAGGGTATATTTGAAGCATTAGCATATTTTTAACTTTATCATACTACGTAAGTTTTATTATTATCAGGTAGATACATTGCTCAGTTTATGTAACTTGACCTATCTAGTTAGACTATTTTAAGAGGAATTTTGAGAATGTATTTATAATATTAGCTTTTTTTTTTCAGTAAGCTTATATAGATTTAGGAAGAACACAACCAAGTAGAATAAGATCACATTTGTTCAATTCAAAATTTATCATAAAATTCCTTTTATCAGAGGTTGAAAAAAAGCTCTTTGTTTTCATAATATGTTAAAATTACTGACAGTTTTAAAAATACATTGTTCTAGTTTGCTAGCTGCTGGAATACAACACACCAGAAATGGATTGGCTTTTCATAAAAGGGGATTTATTTTGTTAGTTCTTCAGAGGAAAGGCAGCTAACTTTCATCTGAGGTTCTTTCTTACGTGGAAGGCACAGGATGGTCTCTGCTGGCCTTCTCTCCAGGTCTCTGGGTTCCAACAACTTTCCCCGGGGTGATTCCTTTCTGCATCTCCAAAGGCCTAGGCTGAGCTGCTAGTGCTGACCATGAGATATGCTGAGCTGCTTGGGCTGTGCTATGTTGAGACTCTCATTTAAGCACCATCCAATTAAGTCAAACATCATTCATTGCAGCAGGCACGCCTCCTAGCCAACTGCAGATGTAATCAACAACAGATGAGGTTCACATGCCATCGGCTCATGTCTGCAGCAACAATACTAGGTGCCTTCAGCTGGCCAAGTTGACAACTGAATCTAACTACCACATACATTGATTACTGTGTCAAACTTTAGGGACACCCAAATCAATAGGCCATGCCCTCAATCCTGAGGCTTACTCTTGTGAAGCTTATGTAGGTAGCATAGAAGCTCGGACTACCTATAGGCATGCCTAAGAGTTACTTCTGGAGGACCTCTGTTGTTGCTCAGATGTGGCCTCAGTCTCTCTAAGCCCAACTCTGCAAGTGAAAGCATTGCACTCCCCCCTACATGAGACATGGCATCCAGGGGTGAAAGTCTCCCTGACAACATGGATGAATCTGGCCCTGACACTGTGGAATCAACAATTCCATCCTGACCAAAAGGTGGGAAAGAAATGTAATTAATAAGGTATCAGTGGCTCAGAGAATTCAAATAGAGTCAAGAGGTTACTCTGGAGGTTGCTCTTACACAAGCTTCAGTTAGGCCTTGCTACCTATCACAACCTGCCAACCCCCAACCAGGACCATTCCAGCCAACCCTAAAGAACACCTCGAGCAATATATAAGATTCTACAGGGGTTCCAGGCACTAGAGTAACTTTCCAGAAAGTACAACCTCCAGAAGGGTCCCTGGACTAGATATGTCCTGAAACCTAGAGGGCCCACAGCCTCTCCAGAACATCAAATAGTTCCATCTCCATACTCCACATTATTCACAGACACTTTCAACATGAAAAACATAGAATGGTCATAGCCCAAATACCCCTAAAGAGAAGGATGGAAAGATCAAAGGTGATGGTGGAATTATACAGAGAAGATAGGTTTAACAAATGAATATGAATGCTGAATTATTAAATTGATATCTCTTTTAGTCTCCAGTATCTTAGACCAACTAGAAGTAAAAAACTTAAAATTGTGGAATTGTAACCCATATCAAACTCTGAAATATGTTCTACAACTAATTGTGGTGCTATGCTTTGAAATTTATTGCTTTTGTGTTTATATGTTATTTTTCACAAAGAAAAAGAAAGAAAAATTTTAAGCCCTCTGGCCTCTTATAGGGTAGAAGAAAGAAGTAGAAGGAAAAATCTGAGATGATGATATTCTCTCAGTTTGTTCCTGACAAACTCTGGGATCTGTCCTGTAACTTTTTGTTGAAGAGTGCTTTGAAAACTACTGCTTTTTTATTTCTTTGCTTTGTTTATATGTTAAATTATACAATAAAAAAGTGTGTGGGGGAAAGTACATTGACTAACAGGTTCTGGAAAATATACTGCAATTATTTAATTTATCTCAAGCCTAAATTCAGGAAAAACTTTATCAGATATCTCAAAGATCTCTCATCTTACTTACTGAAATCTGACAATTTGATTTTATTAAGTTACTTCTATCCCAAGGCTATTTATATATATATTTTTTTCCCTCAGGATTTTCCAAGTATAGTATCATGTCATCTTCAAATAATGAAAATTTTACTTCTACCTTTCCAATTTGGATGCTTTTGTTTTGTTTTGTTTTTTCCCTTCCCGATTGCTCTAGCCAGAACTTCTAGCACAATGTTGAATAACAGTGGAGACAGTGGGCATCCTTGTCTTGTACCTAATCTTAGGGGGAAAGCTTTCAGTCTTGCTCCATGGAATACAATGCTGGCTATCAGTTTTTCATATATTCCCTTTCTCATATAGAGGTAATTACCTTTGATTTCTATCTTTTGAGGGGTTTTTTTTTTTTATCAGAAAAGGATGTTGAATTTTGTTGAATGTGTTTTCAGCATCAATTGAGATGATCATGTGATTTTTTTCCCTTTTAATTTGTTAATGTGCTATATTATATTTTCTTGTGTTGAACCATCCTTGCATTTCTGGTATAAACCCCACTTGGTCGTGGTGCATAATTCTTTTAATGTGTTGTTGGATTCAACTTACTAGTTTTTTTTTTTTTTTTTGAGAATTTTTGTATATATGTTCATTAGGGAGATTGGTCTGTAGTTTTTCTTTCTGATAGAATCTTTATCCAGTTTTGGTATTTAAATAGTGGGCCATGGTGGCTCAGCAGGCAGAGTTCTCACCTGCCATGCTGGAGACCCAGGTTTGTTTCCCAGTGCCTGCCCATGCAGAAAAAAAATAGGAAAAATAATACTAGCATCATAAAATGAGTTAGGTAATGTTCCTTTTCTCTCAATTTCTTGGAAAAGTTTGAGCAGTATTTGTGTTAATTATTTTTGGAATGTTTGATAAAATTCCCCTGTTAAGCCATCTTGCCCTGGGCTTTTCTTTGTAGGAAGATTTTTGATGACTGATTGAATCTATTTACTTTTAATTGGTTTGCTGTGATCTTCTATTTCTTCCTGAGTCAGTGTGGCTTGTTTGTGTGATTCCAGGAATTTGTCCCTTTTATCTATGTTGTCTAATTTGTTGGCATATAGTTGCTCTTAATATTGTCTTATGATTTCTTTTATTTCTTCAGGGTCTGTTGTAATGCACCCCTTCTCATTTCTGATTTCATTTATTTGCATCCTTTATCTTTTTTTCTTTGTCAGTCTTGTTAGTGGTGCATCAATTTTATTGATTTACTCAAAGAAACAATGTTGAGGCTACTTATATTTTAATAATGATCTGATTACTACAGTTACCATTGCAAAGGTATTACTGGAAAAATAATATTAACAAATGTAACCTATTCTGTAGCATTTTTTATGTTTACCATTTCTAATAAACAGGCCCAGTAAAAAAAGAATTCTAACCACACCTTGCCATATCTTTCTGTGCTTCACCCTTTTCCATAACTGCTTTACGTGGTTAAGCTTAGGGCAGGGATAGGTTGCACAGACAGAAAAATAGCAGGCTCATTAGGTTTGGATTGGAAAGTTTTAGGTGAGGGCCATGGAATTTTGATTTTTCCAGAGGCAGCCCTTTGGTACTTTTCTGCTGCTTTAAGGAAATTTCAGGGGCAGTTTCTTTCTAATGTCCAGATTTGTTTATCTAATTACAAAACTAAGATTTTGAATCTTGCCATTCAGAGAAGTTTTATTTTTTCTATCTTGTTATTCTTTTATTTCAGAGTAAAATTTAAATTTTTATATGAGGTACTTAATTATTTCCAAGCAATTCAAATAGAAAAACTCTTTAAGAATTTTCTTATTAACTTGCTATTACCATCTGGAGGTATGAAAATATACATTGAAAATGCATAAAGCCATCAATTGAAAATTAGTTACACACAAAACAGAAACACAGAAATACTTTTGAGAGGGACAAATAAATGACTGAATATATTATCTCATCCCATTTCTACCTTTTTGCAGAACAATTCTAACTGTAATTTCCTTAACTTTAGCTATTATGGTAATATTTTCATTTTGAATCACATTGAGGCCAGATTATGTTACAGAAATAAAACCTTTTTTTTATAGACTCATAACCAAAATCTTTCCAATTTTCAATGCATCCCAATGATCCCTCTTTAAAAGAATTTCCATAAACAGTAACCAGTTAGGAACATTTGGCCAATACAAATGCAGGAGCATACCAGTTAATAACTAGACTGAACACACCAGCTAACAAACAGGCATTGAACGTTTAACACACTGATTAACAATTAAACTAACATCAACTCTTACTATACCCAGGTAACACACCAGCTAGCATTTAAACAGTCTTACTTAACTTCATTAAATACCAGTTAATTGTTGGATTACTCATTTTTGGGGAGTATAGTCAACAGACAAATTTAGGCCGGGGCCTCAAACCCTGTACAGAACATACAACAAATACATCAGTTAACAATTAAACAGACATAAAACTCTTATCACACTGATTTAATAATTAACCTAGGTGACACAGCGGCTTGCTTAATTTCATTAAACACCAGTTAATTGTTGGATTAGACCAGGGCCTCAAACTCTGTGTAGTGCGGTACCCAAAATCAGAAGGTGCAGAGATCAGAGCACATTCATTCGGCAAGTGTGACACTGGCCTAGGTCAAGGGGACTCGAACAGCCTATTTACTCCCTGATCCCCCTTTATCCTGATGGCCACTCCCCCACTCAGAGGCCTGGACATGGAACTGGAAACGGGTTCTCTCTTTGTAGCTTTTTAAGGTGCCAAAGGTCTCTGGAGTGCCAGCAGAACAGAGAACCCCAGTTGCTGAACCTCTAGACTAAATTCAGTCCAGTGGCTGCAAAAGGCCCAGTTACTTGGCTTACCTGCTCTGCTGGGGCTCCAAAGATTCAGGCATTTGTTCCAGATGGTCACCAAATTGTTACTAGACAAAGGCCATTGATTCTTTTGCCCAATGTGCTCAATAGCCAATTCCTAAGACACAGGGTTTCAAAGAGAGAAGGAGTTTATTCCTAGGCACATAGTAGGAGAGCAGATGGCCTAGTGGCCCAAAATCTGTCTCCAAAAGGTTTCTCCTAACCTTCTGAGTGATTAAGGTAAAAGGTAAAGATTCTGTATCTTATCAGAATACCTTCCTGTACTTTAGGCTGAATTTATTCTGGCCTTGATTATTTAAGAGAACCAAGTCTCCTCACTTTTAAATGAACTAAGATGTTTCTTTTTAACTGTCATGTTGGCTCCTACATTGACTTTTAAAATCTTTTATTGTCTCTTTGGTAAAATGGAGAGCCAAGTGTTGTTTCATTGTGACTTGTGATCCAATCTACCCAAGTGTCCAAGCCTCCTGACAACTTTCAATATTTTGCCTTTCCCAAATCAAATCATAAATATCTTATTTTTAAATTATTTTTTTAAATACCAAAAAACACCAAACAAATGCAAACATTCTTATTTTGATCATTCCGTTCTACACATATAATCAGTAGATATCTTTTTTATAATTAAGTTATTTTTAATTGTGGTGGAATATAAATAACATAAAATCATTTAACCATTTTAAGTGGATAGTCGTTGGATATTAAGTACATTAACCATACTGTGTAACTTTCACTGCTATCTAATTCCAGAGTGTTTTCATGATCCCAATAAACCAAAATGAAACTCATGCTCATTTAGAAATAATTCCCCATCCCCCCTTCCTCCAACCCTTGGCAATGACTATTTTCTTTCTGTCTCTATGAATTCATTTATTTTAAATATTTCAAGTAAAGAAATCACCTGATATTTGTCCTTTTGTATCTGACTTTTTCACTCACCATGATGTCTTCAAGATTCATCCATGTTGTAGCATAAACTAGCACTTCTTTTCATAGCTGAATAATATTCCATGGTTTGGATATACCACATTTTGTTTATCTATTTATCAGGTGATGGAACTTGGGTTGCTTCCTCCTTTTATTGTGAATAATGCTACAATGAACATTGATGTACAAATATCTGTCCCAGTCTCTGTTTCCAGATATTTTGGGTAAAAACCTGGGAGTGAAATTGCCAGATTATGTGATGGTGAGACTCATGCATCAACTCGGCCAGGTAATGGTGCCCAGTAGTTTCGTGAAGCAACTATTGGCCTAATTGTCACTATGAGAACATTTCATAGACTTACATCATCAGTAAGTTGATTGCATCTATGGTTGACTGCATTTACAATCAACTGAGGAGATTGCCTTTAGCAGTAAGAGATATTTCATCCAAACAGTTGAAGGCTTTAAAAGGAGGAGTGATTATTGCAGCTGATAGAAGAGGGAATTTTCATTTCTACTTCAGCCAGCCAGCTTCTCCTGGGTAATTCATTGAAATGGTTCATTGGAGTTGCCACTTGCAGCCTGCCCTATGGAATTTGGACTTGTGCATCCCCACAGTTGTATGAGACAATTTTATAAAATCTCATAATATTTACAGATATTTCCTTTTGGTTCTGTTTCTTTAGAGAACTCTGACTAATACAGGTCATATGGTAATTCTATGTTTAACTTTCTGAGGAACTACCAAGCTGTCTTCCACAGTGGCTGCACCATTTCCCATCCTATCAACAGTGCACAAGTGTTTCAGCTTCTCCATATTCTCACCAATGCATATTATTTTCCTTTTTTTTTAAAAAAAAAAATGATGGCAGGGGGTGTAAGGGTAGTTCAGTGGTGGAATTCCCACCTGCCATTTTGGAGACCCAGGTTCAATTTCTGTCCCATGCACTCCCCCCACAAAAGAAAAACAGAAACAAAAATAAGCAAAACAAAACAAATGAAAAACCAAACCAAAAATTCAACAAATGGTGCTGCAATAAGGGGGTACTCATATGGAAAAAAGAATGAAATGTGACCCCACCATACAGCATACAAAGAAAAAATATCATGGCTATCCTAGTGCGTGTGAAGTGGCATCTCATTGTAGCTGTAATTTGCGTTTTAATGGCTATGTTGTTTATCATATTTTTTATACATATTGGCCATTTGAATGTTCTGATAGTTAGGTTCAGGTGTCACGCTGGCCAAGTGATAGTGCCCAGCTGTTCTGTTGCTGTGGTCTTGAATCATCAGCATGTGAATTTCATCTATGGCTGATTACATGTGTGGTCAGCAAAGGGCAGAGCCTTTCACAATCAGTGGCATTTAAATCAATCAGTTTGAGGCTTAAAGAGAGAATTCAGAAGAGAGAGAAAGAGCTCAGAGCCAACATAGACCCAGACACTTGGAGATGCAGAGAGGAAACACCCCCAGAGAAAGCCATTTGAAACCAGAAGCTAGGAGAGAAGGCCAGCCAGACATCACTGCATGCCTTCCCATGTGGTAGAGGAAACCAGAAGAAAGCTAGCTGCCTTTCTTTTGAAGAACTGTAAATTTGTGTGATAGTTAGATTCAGGTGTCAACTTGGCTAGATGAAGGTGCCTCGATCTATTGCTGTGGACATGAGCCAATGGCATGTGAACCTCATCTGTTGCTGATTACATCTGCAGTCGGCTAGGAGGCTTGTCTGCTGCAGTGAATGATGTTTGATTTAATTGGCTGGTGCTTAAATGAGAGAACTCAACATAGCACAGCCCAAGCAGCTCAGCATACCTCATCTCAGTACTCACAGCTCACCCCAGGCCATTGGAGATGCAGTAAAGGAATCACCCTGGGGAAAGTTGTTGGAACCCAGAGGCCCAGAGAGAAGGCCAGCAGAGATCACCCTGTGCCTTCCCACGTAAGAAAGAACCTCAGTTGAAAGTTAGCTGCCTTTCCTCTGAAGAACTAATGAAATAAATTCCCTTTTATTAAAAGCTAACCTCTCTCTGGTGTGTTGCATTCTGGCAGCTAGCAAACTAGAAAAATTTGTAACTAAACAAATCCCCTTTATAAAAGCCAAGCCATTTCTGGTGTGTTGCATTCCAGCAGCTTTAGCAAACTAAAACAGATTTGGGTGCTAGAGAAGTAGGAGTGCTGCTGCCTTTGTAAATACTGAACATATTGGAATGGCTTTTTAAATGAATAAGGGGAGGAGTCTAGAGGAATTGTGAAGAGCCTGATGGAGAAAACCTAGATTGTTTTGAAGAGATTGTTGGTAGAAATATGGACTCTAAAGATGTTTCTGTTGAAGCCTTAGATGGAAATGAGGAATGTATTGTTGCAAATTGAAAGGAAGGCAACACTTGTTTTAGGGTGGCATAAAATTTGGCAAAATTGAGTCCTGGTGCTGGATGGAAGGGAGAATTTGAATTTGATGATCTGGGATACTATGAAAATGAGATGCTGTGAAAAATGCAGCCTGGTTTCTCCTTGCAGCTTGTAGTAACATGTGAAAAGAATGGGACAAGCTGAAAACTGAACTTTTGGGTACAAAGAAACCAGAAATTGATGATCTGGAAAATTCTGGGGTTCCAGAAAATGAGACTCCAGAGAAAAGTGCTCCTTGTGAGGTTTAACAAAACATGGAACCAATCAACCATTACAGGAAAAGCCAGGATTGGAGGTGAAGTTATCTAGAAAGGATTTGTTGAAAGTCCTGTTGTCTGATGACTTTGATCGCTGTATGCTACATGCCAAGTCAGCAATTTTTTTGTAGACCTGTATAAATGGAACTACTGCCAGCCTGGACTTAAAGGGACAGAAAAGGGACAGATTGAAGGAAAAATAACCTTGAAGGTAGTACCATGGAAGCCAAGGTCTGAAGCCAAGAAACCTTGGGCCAGGAGAGCAGCACGCATGTTGAGAGGGTGAGTTTTCCCTGGAAGCAGAGGACTGGCCTTCCACCTTGATGCTCAGTGAGAGTTCTGGTGTCCCAGGCCTTGGAGAAAGTGGAGCACATTCCCCAGGGACTGGGAGGAGCCCGACTGCTCTGAAGGGGTTGAGCATAGGACTGGAGATGGCAGAGAATCCAGGTGCCACCCAGATCTTGAGAAGGGTTGGCCAAGAAAAAGGCCATCTACCCAATGTTCCAAAATGTTGCAGCCCTCATCCCAGTGTTTGGAGAGAGCAGAGCCACTGTGTAGGCCCTTGGAAAGGGTGGAACTGCTGCTTTCTAAAGCCCCGAGGAGGAATGACTCTTGGACTTTGAAATCTAATGGAATTTTCCTTGCAGGTTTCCAGAATAGTTTAGGTCCAGTGACCCCAGTTTTCCTTCTAATTTCTCCCTATGGCAATGGGATTGTTTATCCTATAACTGGTCCTTCTTTGTATACTGGAAGCAGATAACCTGCTCTAAGTTCACAGGTCCACAGCCAGAGGACAATTTTGCTTTAGGACAGCTCATGCCTGTCACTGACTTTGATGAGTTTTGTACTATTTTTGAGTTGGTATTTTATTTACATTGTTACTGAAATGGTTTAAGGCTTTTGTGATATTGTGATGAAATAAATGTCTTTTGTATATGGAAAGATTTAGTGCATTGTATGCAGGGCAAGATGAGCATTGTTAGGAAAAAATATGTCTGTTACTATTTTCTATTTAAAGATTAAATATGGTTTAAGGTCATGTGTACAGTTGCCAGCTTGACAAGGGGGGGACTTGTAGTACTTTTGGTCAGGTGTCCGCTTGGCTAGGTGATGGTGCCCAGTTTTTTTTGTTGCTGGGGACTTAAATCATCAGCATGTGAATTTCATCTATGGCTGATTACATCTGTGGTCAGCTGAGGGCAATGCCTTCCACAATGAGTGGCATTTAAATTAATCAGCTGGAGGCTAAAAAGAAGTCAGATGAGAGAGAAAGATCTCAGATCCTACATGGACCCAGTTGTTTGGAGATGCAGATTGACAAAGGATTCATTCTTTTAACTTATAAAAAGAGGGGTGCCACCCTTCCCCTCTCTG
>PVIY010031716.1:0-29666 GCA_004026745.1 Myrmecophaga tridactyla | reverse complement strand
TCAAGAATGACTCTAAGGCTTTTGCTTGAGCACTAGAAAAGATGGAGGTCTCATCTATCATTTTATAAAAAAATGCAAGGAAAATAAGTTTGGGAGGTAATATCCTGAGTTCCACTTTGGATATGTAGGATTTGATACACTTATCAGACATCCAAGTGAAGATGTTGAATAAGCAGTAGATATTTAAATGCAGAATTCAGAAAAGGGCTAGCCAAAAAATGTAAAAATGGGGCATGTTTAATAGCATATAGGTGGTATTTAAAGCCATGACTGATGAGATCATGCTAGAGAAAAACTTAAGGACTGAACCCTTAGGCATCCAGCAGTTAGATGGGGAGGCATTGAGGTGAAATCAGCAAAGGATACAAGGATGGAGCTGCCACTGAGGGATCAGGAAATCTAGAAGAGTTACGGTATTCTAGAAGCTAGAAGAAGACAATCTTCTAAGGCAGAAGGAGCTGCAGATGGGTCAGGTGTGATGAAGACTGAAATTGACCAATGGAGAAGCAAGACAGAGGCCCTCAGTGGTCCTGACGAGAGCAGTAGTGGTGGGGGGTGGGGGGGAAGCGGCACTAGCACGTGTTCATGAGAACATGGGAGGGGGCGATTTATAAACAAATCTAAAGCGTTCTTGGGGACTTTTGTTGTAAAGAAGAGCAGAGAGATGTGGTAGTAGCTCAAGAGGAAAGAATGATTGAGAGAGGATTTTCTTTTTTAAGTTGGAAGGAATAACAAGTGGGTAAATTACTATGTAGGTAAGAAAAACTCATGAAGCAAGAGAAGCATTTTTGATAATTATTAGTTGATTTGTAAATATATATGTGCATACAAGTATATATATATATATATACATGCGCACATGTATGGACATACACAGACACATGCATACACACACACAGATTTATTGCCAAAAAAAAATCAAAGCAAACCATTAAAGAGGCCATGGAATAAAGGTGGGGGTACTCCTTTAACTTCTACTCCCCATCCACTACCTCCCCGCAAAGAGGCAGCCCCGTTAATAGTTTGGTGTGGATCCTCATGGATACGTCTGTGCACAGAAAAGTCAAACCACCCTTGTGTTCTCCCTGTACCTCACTCGAGATGTGTCTCACTACGATTGGTTGGGGGCACACTTTCTCTTCTCTAAAGAGAAGTTCCTAAATATTTACTTTGTTCTAGTAAAAGTGAATAAATGATGACTTTTAAGGCTTAGAAAGGAAAACCTGTCTGAACCCATTGGTAGACCCCCTAAAAGGGACTGGGGGGCAGTGCTGGGTCTCTATGCTGGCAGATTCCAGCCTTGACCCAATGCTCTCCCTCTGGCATGGATCCTGGAACGTGGTTGTGTAGGAACTGAAAGAGCTGAGCATGAAAACCCCAGCTGACCTTAGCACTAAAGGCATGGGCTTGTCCTTCCTCAAGCACCACACTGCCCAGCAGAAATCCAAGTCAGGAGGCATTGTCCCTGCCAGGTGCCACCATCAGAGACCTCCAGGGTGGTCTCTACAGTGACATCTAGTGGCGGCAAGCAGCAATGTTTATGATGGGCCTTTCAGCTCCATGAGGCTTTTTTTTTTTTTTCCTTTTGAGTTGGAAGCAGAATTCACATCCCCTCCTCCATCACACGTGCACACCACACACACACACACACACACTCATGCATTTGGCATTCGTGAGGCTTTGAGGTTTGGGAACAATTTTTGGAATGCGCAACAACAAGAGAAAGATCCTGGATTTCCTTCCACTAAGGCTTATTGGGGGCTCAGATAGTCAGTTGAGAAAAATAAAATGGAATTTGATAATGTAACACTCTGAGTATGTGCAACAGATTTTATCAGCTACTTCACAGGTACGTTTTGCTATACACAGACACACATATGCAAGTAACATAATATTGTACATGTTATAATATTGTTTTGCCACTTTCCCTTATTTTTCTTTCTTTCTTTGTACCAACATTATAACGTAGGTCTCTATTTTAAAGTCAGGCCATATAAATGTATCTATTTTTTCTCTTCAGCCACTCAGCTGTGCCCATCCTGAAAAACCTTTGGAATGCTTCTGACTTTTTACTGTTACAAACAATATCACATCAAACATTTTGCAATATAGCATGCCTTTATGCATCTCAATAGATATTTTCCTAGAAGTGCAATTGCCAAGCTAGAAAGTCACACTTGCAACTTTGATGGATGCTGCCAAATTGGCCTCCCAAAAGCTCTATCCCTCTCATCCAGTGTGTAAGATGCTGCTTCCCACCCCCAGCCCTACCCCCACCCCATAGCTTTGCCAGCTCTGGGTATTAACAATCTTTAAAATTTTTACCCATCTGATATGTGAAAAATACTGTCTCATTGTTGACTGGATTTGCATTTCCCTGATTGCTAGTGAGGTTTATCACCTTTTCATATGTTTATTTGCCTTTTGTATTTTATTGTCAATTACCTATTCATATCCCTTGCCCTTTTTTTCCTATTAGATAGGCTGTCTTTTGCATATTTATTTTTATGAGTTTGTTATACATTATGAATATTAGCCATTTTTCTGCTTTAGGTACTGCAAATATTTCCCCATGTTATCATTTGTCTTTTAAATTTGGTTATAGTGACTTTTGCCTCTTTAAGGAGACTTCCATTTTTAAATGATGAAATCTGTAAAGCTTTCCCTTTGTGGTTTATGGATTTGTCTTGATTTAGGAAGGTCTTCTGGGGCATAAGATTATAAAAATACCATCCTTTTAATTTAATCACTGGGGGATATTCTTAGATTTCTGTCTTTAATCCATCTCAAAATTATTTTTAGTGTATTATATGGTAAAGAGATCTATCTAACTTTTTTTCCATTTATCCAATTCTTTGAATAAATCATGACATCCCCACTACTTGAAAATGCCACTAAGTTCTTATGTGTACCTGGGTCTGTTCTATGCTTTCTCATTTAGTTTCTCTCTTCATCTAACCCTGCACCAGTGCCACAGGTTTCACTTCTTCCATCTTATTATTCTATATGTTTTCATGCCAGATAATATTTTTTCTTCGTATTTCTACATATGCCTTTTATTTATGTTCATATTTATTTTTCTATACCGAAACCTTTTGTATACACCATAAGCAGGGCTCCTATGGAAGGTTGGGGCAGGAAAATGACAGGCAAGTTGGTAAGCAGTGCTACCGTCAGTGAATTTGACTCCTGCATGTATTTTCACTGTCTTTCCTTTAGAAAAATAACCCCCCTCCTCCAATTTGGATTTGGGGAACTTCTTTGCATTCCATTGCTGCACCTCATATTTGTTGACATGTGTTTGGAGATTCTCCAGGATTCTGTTTGGAGCATGGTGCTCCTCTCTTGAATGTCCTTCCTTGGTCTAATTGGGGCACTCCATTCTCTAGTCTCCACTTCCTGCCAGTCTATCTTATTTGCTCCTTATCGTTCAGAAATACCTCAACGTTTCTGTATTTTATACCTTTTCCTTCATCTTAAAAATACTGGGAGGGGGTGGTGTGATGGTGGCTCAGTGGCAGAGTTCTCGCCTGCCATGCTGTAGACCCAGGTTTGATTCCCGGTACCTGCCCATGCAAAAAAAGAAAAAATTACTGGGAGGTTGAGCAAGTGCTCAGATGCACTGCCTGGCACAGGAGCCGCTCATGGGCTTAATCAAATGGGGAGAACAGGGATAAAAATCTACATGTTAGAAAAATAATCTTGGCAGCAGTAAGGAGGATGAGTGGAGAAGGGACAGAATGGAAGACCATTAAAAGGCTCATGCAACTATTTTCATGTCTGATTGATAATTCCAACTCTAGTAGTTTATCTTAAAGATAAAAGAACTACATATAAAAATGTATGTACAAAAAATATTCATCATAGCACAATGCTCAATGGAAAATATTAGGAAACCACCTAAAACTTCCAACATTTAAGGAATAGCTACATAAGTGTGGGTAACCATCTAATAAAAACCTATGCAGATATTTAAAATTCCGTTGTAAAAATATTGAATCATAGAAGAATTATCATATATAATGGAAAATTAAAAGGCGGGTTAAGAGCTAAGTATTGTATGTTTTGTTTTAAAAACATGAAGATAACCTGAAATATTAATGTTGGTTATTTCTGGATGTTGGATTTATGGAATTTTATTGTTATATTTATGCTTGTTTTTCATATTTTACATGATGAGCATAAATTAATATGAAATATTTTAAAAATGTTATTTAAAAAATAAAATCGGAACTGATGAGACCTTCACTCAGGCAGCACGCCCTGTTCCTCAGTGAATGAACAGCTATAAACATTTATCGGGCCCATAACATGCATTAAAATTCTGGCAAAAACATAGGATCCCCACCTCATGTAACCATCTGGTTGGGTAATCACAATGAATATTTGGACCAGAGAAAATAATGAACCAAAGGCATTTATAGATGGAAGCACAACTCACACATTTTGCAGCTGTGGACTCTCGTGCACAGAGAACTAAGTTCTCTGCCTAAGGTCCCCCTTCCAGTTAGGGCAGAGCCAGTGATGAATTTCAGTATTGAGCAATAATATGAGAAATGTCCTACAGCTGGTTGTAATTCTGTCATGTGAGCAGTATGGACTAAATAGCTGGGATTATTTTAGTTTTTCAGACTCTTACTAAGATTCCGGGGTCACTTTTCCTGCCCTTTTGTTGCTAATACAGTGGCTCCCAAATGTATCTACTCATCAAAATTTTGTGGGAATCCTTAAAAAGAATGTTACAGGGCAGGCTACAGTGACTCAGCAGGCAGAGTTCTCGCCTGCTGTGCCGGAGACCTGGGTTCAATTCCCGGTGCCTACCCATGGGAAAAAAAAAAAAAAGAATGTTATATCCTAAGCCTCACTCTGGATCTACTGCCTTAGAATGTCAATCGGGTTGGGTCTTGGAATAAGAATTTTAACACTTCCCTAGGTAATTCTGATGCACCATCAACTGAGAATTTTGTGGTTTTATACTTCTCTCCTTCTCTTTACATTCTTGGAAAACAGGCAAGAGATGGATAATGAAAAAAGTTGCCTGACCAATGAAAGGTCTTCAACACATGTAATGACCTTTAGGAGACAGGTTTTTAAATGATTTGATAATGTTAATTGTCATTCAAAAGAATATATTTGCAGCTTCACAGTGATGACACCTCCCTGAACCTTGGGTGGTGGCACAGCACACCTGAGTGGCAGGTGGCCAGTAAAATGCATCTTGCTTCAGTCTGTCTCTCTGAGACCAATACATTCTCGAGATACAGTAAAGAAACTGAAGTAGCAATCTGTTAGTTTATAAAAGGGAGACTCAACATAGGGTGAGATGGTCAGAGAAGAGCAAAGTGTTATAATAGTGACATTTATTGAGCACTTATTTTGAGCCAAGAAATGTGCTGAATGCTTCACCTACATTTATTTCATATAATGCTTACAATAAGCCTTTTATGTAAAAGTTTGCTTTAATCAAGAAAAGATAAGAATGATAAGGTAGCAAAAAATCCCAAAACATTGGTGGTTTAAAAGAAAGGTTTATTTCCTGCTCATATCTCATGTCCATTTAAGATTTGGCAAAGGACTCTCTTTTATGCCATTTGCACTCAAGGACATTGGCTGGTGAAGGCCCACCATCTGGAATGTAGCTGATTGCCAAAGCTGGAGGAAGGGGAGATGAAGCAGTGTGCCTTAGCTCTTATGAGTGTCCACTCTGAAGTGACCCACTTCGTTTCCATTCACATCTCTGTGGCCAAGGCAATCCACATGGCCAAGTGCAACATAAAGGGCACAGGAAATGAATTTTTCCTACAAGATAAGGGTCAGAGAACTAGAAATATTGATGAGTTTCCCTAATATCTTCTACAATATTACTGTCCTTGATTTTAAAATGAAGGAATTAACCAACTATTAGCATGGCTACAATTTAAGAAACCTGGTAATACCAAGCACTGACAAAGGTATAGAGCAATTAGAACACTCATGCATTGTTCCTTCATTCTTACCAAGGAATGCAGAATGGTACAGACACCCTAGAAAGTAGTTTGGCAGTTTCTTTTAAAGTTAAACATATACTTTATCATATGGCCCAGAAATCCTACTCCTAGGTCTTCACCCTCAGTGATTTTGCTCCTCAAGGGACTTTTGGCAATGTGAGGAAGCCTTTTTGGTTGACACAACTTGGAGGGGCTGTGGCTACAGGCATCTACAGGGTAGAGGCCAAGAATGCAGCTAGATACCCAACAATGCTCAAGACAGCTCTCCTCAGCAAAGAATTATTCCACCCCAAATGTCAAGAGTGCAGTGGTCAAGAAATCCTGTACTAGAGAAATGAAAAGGTAGGTTCATACAAACACCTGTACCTGATGTCTTTAGGAGCATTGTTCGTAATCATAAAAACTGGTAACAACCGTAATGTCCTTCAACAGGTAAATGGATAAATGCACTGGGTACAGCCATGCAGTGGAATACTACTCAGCAGCAAAAAGAGATGAGCTATTGATACAACAGCTTGGATGATTCTCAAATGCATTATGCTAAGTGAAGGAATCCATCTCAAGAAGTTCATACTGTATGGTTCCATTTATATAACATTTTGGAAAAGCCAAGACTAATAGGGATGGAGAACAGATCAATGGTTTCCAGAAGTAGGAGTGGCAGGGAATTGGAAAGGAGAGTTTCCCTACAAAGGGACAGCGTAAGGGAAATTTGGGAGATGATGGAATTGTTCTGTATCCTGATCTTGGTGATGGTTGCATGAATCCATGCATATATTAACACCTACAGAGCTGTAAAACCCCCCCAAAGTGAATTTTACTGTATAAAAATTATTTTTGAAGTTTGAGAGATTTAAAAAAGTAAGTAAAAAAGCACAAAGGAACAGAGGCTAAGAGATTTGTCTATAACATAGAACTAGAAGTGGCATACTAAGGGGTAGAACTCAGAACCATATGACTGCAGAGGTAGTACTTTTCCTTTTTATGTAAAGCTGCCTCTGCGGAGGGAAGGCCAGTGAGCTATGAGCAGAACATAAGTAACTTCTAAGATACTTCTGTTGTTCAGTCGTGCTGACTGTTGAAGGTGTTAAGTCTTCTCACGGTGACTTGAATACCCTTGCATGCCATGGTTCTCCACCTGTCTGTGAACACAGAATCAGACACAGACTGAGACCACCTCCCTCTCATGGCCACCCGCCCTGCTCCTTATAGTATGCCTGAGGATAAGAACAGAGACCAGCTACAAGATACAGTACCTTTAGGGAAAGCAGATGTTCTATGGGAGCGATAGAAGCAGACACTGAATTTGATGTTAATGATTTTATTTCACCCACATCTACTTTTCATCTGTCCAGGCCTCCATTTAAAAAAAAACAACTCTAATAGTGAGTAGTTGCCTGAGGTGCCAAAAATAAAATCAGGAAGAGCTGAGTATCAATGTTTTCAGCACATTTTACATTTGGAACAAGGTTAACATAATACGCCATTATAATAATAAGGTCATGTTCAAGAATCCAGCTCTCTCTCATAAGGCTTTCTTAGTACTTGTGGTCAGAGGCTATTCTAATTAGCTCTGCTCACCTCCTGACATTTTAATCTCTGAAACAATTACTAGTGTTCAGGAAACAAATTGAAAAGGACTTGAATAAAAAAGCAAAGAAAGAACTAAAGTTGCTGTTGCTGTTGTTGTTGTTTTATGATTACTCCAAGTGTGGATAGTCACTTGACAAATTTTTTTAAAATGGAATTAATAAGATAATATTGGGCTTGGACTCTACCTCCATTAGCTGTGGGCGTGAATGGACACAAGACAGAATCCTGGGTACCAGGGAAATCTCCTCCAAACAATGCTATCTCTTATCAGATTCCAGAGGGAATGGCTTTACATCTGAGCTTCAGCAACTACTGTATAATCATGTCCTTGAAAGCTAAAGTCTTGTGACATTGTTTGGCATCCTTTGAGGATTTGCGTGTATAGAAATATATACTTGCAGTAATGGTCAGGCTTTCTGAGAGAATACACATTTCTCCCCGACTCTGCACAGAAAGGACACAAAACAGATATTGCTGATTACAAGCCATAGTGGCCTGGGTCTTTTCTTCCACAGAGAAATGAAGCCTGATGAGTTTGAGAAGAAAAAAGGAACTTACATTTATTAAGAACCAGGCACACCAAGCACAATGCAAAGCGTTTAATACACTTATCCAGTGTACCTAGGTAATCCTCCCCAAACCCTGTGTATCAGCCAGGGTTCAAATGGTTATTTTAGGCTTAGAGCTATTTAACGTGGGGAACTGGGTGCTTATAATATCATAGAATAGTTCCCAGGCTGGACCTCCAGGAACTATTCCCAGAAAAAGATTGGGAATTGCCCCACCATAGGACCTGTTCCTACTGCCACAAACAGGAATGAGTGTAATCAGAGACCCACACCAGCAAGCACAATTGCCTCTCAACAACCCCCAAACCAGACATAACACTGTGACCTCTGCAGCAGAAAATCCAGTATCTCCAAAATCATGCAAAAAGAAAGAAACAAAACTTTGACCTCTGCCTCAGGTCTGTTTTCCAAATCCCACCCTATTGCATCATATTCAGGGATCCCAATTCACTTCTGAAAGCTAGCTGCAAGGGAGTCTGGAAAAGATGGTTGTTAGCTTTCCAGCCTCTGTGACACTGAGAAGACCAGAAGGAGGGTAGAATGGATGCTGAGTGCCAACTGCCTAATTCACTGCACCCTATAAGGTAGTTAATATTATTCTCATAATCTATATGAAGAAACTGAGGCCCAGAGAAGTTAGATCACTTTAAAACCTGAAACGTGGCAGTACCGTCATTTGAACCTAGGTTAGTCTGCCTCCAAAGCCATCATTTATTGAGTGTCACTCTATAGTATACTTTGTTCTAAATGCCACCAAATATTATCTTTTTACTCTTTACTGAAACTCTGTTAGATAAGTATTGTGGTCCTCATATTGCAGGGAGAAAAGCAAAATACCCATACTTAAATAACTTGCCCCAAATCACATGATCAGTAAGGATTAGAGCCAGCATTCTTAGACAATGAGCCCCCCTATTTCTCTTTCCCTTGCATTGCTCTGCATTCATAACAGTAGTCCCTCCTGTATTTCCAATTTAGGATTCATCTTTTCTAGGGATACCCATGCTCCTCATGAAGATAAGTGTTCACCAGAGAGATTGTCCTTGGTAAAGCCATTGATCAGAGGCCAAAGAACTGTTTAAGTCAGTGTGCCAGTTGCTCCTTGACAGCTAACACTTCCTTGATGCAAACACCTTAATCACTTTGTGTTTCTCCAAGCGTGTCAATAAGTGCTCATGTATAATATATGTGTGCTTACGGCATATATAATATATAGAGATGTATGTGGTATTTGGTATTCCATGCCTGAAGGAACAGCTGATTTATTTCACAGCTTTTATGGACTGTTTTATTATTCTCAACAACATCACATCTATTCCCTTTGCATGCATATTTTATAGCACCTTGATGGACTGATTTGATTTGACCCAGTGTTTGGATGCCAGCACGACCATACGAGGTGCACATTAACTTACACAAATCATTTGCTCAAGTCACTGCAGAGTGTGATCCTGCCCTCAGGTGATTTGTGGACTGCCAGCTCTTTCATGATGGGGAAAACAGCATAGCATGCCCTATAAAGCCATGGCCGATGCAAACCTATTGGTGCTTTCTGGGTCAGCAGGTTAGTTATATAGGAGGGGCTCCTAATAGCTTAAGTGCAGTCAGTCCATTGCCAGAATTACATCATTGACTTCATTCTTCTGGCTTTCAATTTCTAGAGAGAGTCTAAAAGCCCAGGGGGCTGCAGGTCGGATTCTTGAGTGCCAAAAGTTCCTACAGCAGAGAACTGGTCTTAAATACAATCGAATAATGATATGGGCAGGAAGGTCTGAGTCTGGATTTTGGATAACTCCTGACCTCTCCCTTCCTCTCAGATATGAACTCCAAGATTTACATTCTCCTCTTTTGGGTGCCCTCATTTTTACCTGACTAAGGAAAATTATCTTGTATCCTAGGACAAATAGCGCTTTATTTGTAGTGGTGTAACCTTTTACCCTTCTCACCATGGTGTGACCTCAGGTGATATCTCCGGGCTTAAGAGGTTCTTCAATTCAAAACATTTGGGGATGGCAACAGCTATAGAAGTTTGCTGCCTAAAGAAACTTGTCCTATGAAGGTGTATGTTTTCGTTGATGAGCAGGATCTGAGACTCATTCATCCACTCAGCATATCCATTCTTTTAGCATGCATATTTGGAAGTCTACTAGCTGCCAGGTGCTGAATAAAACCTGAGCTTTTCCTTTAAAGCCCCTTCAAACACCAATCCATATAAGAGTCACCTTATGTGCTATGAAGATATATATTCCCAGACTTACTAAATCCAAATCTCTAGACAGGGAGGTCAGGCAAGTGCTAAACCCCAAGGAGCCCTACTTTAAGAAGCTCATGTTCTTACCAGGGATGTTAGCATGGATTCTAACAAATATCACTATAAAGTGCTTTACAAGTCCGAAGAAGAAGGCAGTGACAAATTCCATCTCGGGTAATTGGGACCAAGCTCCCCAAAGATTTAACTTCCAGGCTCTTTCTTATACCTGACTTTTTTCTACTCTGCTAGATATGCTGCTTTCTCTCTCCTCACCTTGTCCTGAGTCAAAATAGCTCTGTCCAGGTTTTTTGGAACCTGTGTTTTGCATGACCATCACATGCAATAATATCAAGGATCTAAAAGAAAGAGTCCACTTTAAGTAGTTGCAGTTTCCTGGCTATCACTTACATGAATGAGACCTGACAGCCACATGAGTAAATATATATGAGGAAACTGAAGTCCCAAGAGGCCAAATAACTCACCCTGGATCACAAAGTGAATTCATGGAGCAGTCAAGACCAGATCCCAGGCTTCTTGACCTTCAAGCAGCTACTCCTTCCATGATAGAGGGCTCTATTTCCTTTGGTTTCAAAGATTCTCTCTGTGCATTGGAAGTCATTTGTAATTGGGTGTGTGGTTTTCAAAAAGAATTCAGTGTTCCAGACTGAAGTTTTCATAATTTAATTTCACTAGAAGTGGACTTCTAAACCTTAGGATTATTTACTTCTTTTGCATTTCCAACTTTAATTAACAGATGAGAGTCCTCTTTTTTCATTAGAGTTTCTTTCAGACTCCTCCCCCCACCTTGGTAGTTTTTGTTAAAATATATATATATATTATATCATCAGCATCAAACCATCCTATGTCACTATATTTGAATGTCTCTAGTGGTGCCTAAATCTTTTTTAAAGAAAATCTGTTCCTTTAAGAAGTGATTAGCATAATTTAGATTGCACATCTTGACTTTCATATAATATACCATAATATTAACTTTTTATAAAACCTTTTGTAAAAGCCTCAGGTTTCATGGCTAACTTGAAATTCCTTCCTTTGAGAATGACCATAAGTGTCCAATACCAACCATCTTGGACAAGAACTGAGGAAGGCCAGTGGCTGGGTGAGGCACCGTGCTCAAGGCAGTTGACCCTTCTGAACAGTAAGCTAGTTTCTTCCATGAAGCAGTGCTACAATCATGCATTTATTACCCATGGCAGTAAAAATAATTTGAGCATTATGAGAAAGAGTAGAAGAGATTCCAGTGCTTTGTAAAAAAACCTTTAAATTCCCATTTCATTAAAAATTCCTCTGTGCAGCTGGTAGCAGAGCTTACCATGGTTCACCATCTGTGCAGATTAATGTTTACTAAAAAGAGAGGGGAAAAAGGAGAGAGAGCAGCAGATAAGATGAATGGCTTCCCAGATATAACAGAAAGCCAAAGCAGAGTATCTTTCCATGATTTTTTTCTGCAACTTACACCTATTTTATTTGAATCCTATGATAGAAATGTTTAAAGAAACCTCAAGTTTATGTATTTTTAAAGACTGAATAAGGAAGAAGCTGTGGGTTATCAGCAAACTGTTTAGATTTATATTTATGCAAAATTTGTTTTGAGAGGATTTTAGAATTCATGGGAAATAATTAGGCACCTTTGATGCTTCCCTTCATTTCTCATTCTGGGAAGATTTTCCCTGATATTCGCAGCTTGGATTCACGAGGCAAAACCCTAGATTCTGCCCTGGAGGACCACAGATTGCCAATTGCCTCTAGGTCTGAATTTAATCACTTACAGAAGTGCATCTCATCCATGGACTGACAGCTTCAGTAGATCACTGTTTAGAAGTTTCTGGTGAACTATATAATAATACAGGTAAACTTTTAAAATATTTTTTTCAAAATCCAGACATAATTGTTACCACTCTGGACTAAATATTTCTGCCGTAAGTACTTACAATCTAGGCCCATTTTCTTACAAGCCTTTTCTAAAGGAGACCATACCATAATTGCCCTTTTGTTTCTGGTTTATCTTGCCTCCCCCAGTGTCCCACAAGTTCATTCACAATGTTGCATGCCTCACAACTTCGTTCCTTTTTAAATTTTTTAAAAATCTTTTTTTATTATGTGCTGGGTGAGAGGCACAATGTTTGTTTACCATCATTGTCTCTTTTAGTCCTCACAGTCATCTAGAGAAGAAAACACTATTAGCTTTCCCATTTCACTGTAATAAAAGCTGAGACAGAGAGTTAAAGGAACTTGCTGTGTGTCAAACTAAGGCATGTTAAACTTATATTTGAATTCAGTTCTGCCTCCCTCTGAAGCGCATGCTCTTAACCATTATACTCTACAGACTCATTCATTAGTTAGGCTACTTCCAACTCTCTTTGGAGGTTTTCAGGCCCAATATTAATATTGGGGATCGCATTTCCTTGAAAATCATGCTTTTTCCTCTCAATATGCCACGAGTACAGGAATTACACTTGCTAATCAATTCTGTATCACTGCCCAGTGTTATAAATGTCTAGTTACCTATATTCTATTGACATGTGACCTCATTTCTTTCCTAAATGGGCAGTAGTCTCAATTCAGAGGCTCTCTTTCTAATAGCATAGGGGAGCCAAGCAAATATGTCAATCTTATTGTCAACCAAACAAAAATAAACTGTTGTAGTGATTCCTTGTTTTGGGGATCCTTCAGCTCAGTGCCATCCGGGTACTTCTGAGTTTTAACTACTCTATTAAGGAGACTATTTCTGAGGAACTCTGCTTCCTACAATTATTTTCAGACTTTTCTTTAATTTTCCTATCAATACTTGTCTAACTTGCATTTAAAATATTTGTAGTGTTCGATTCCCAGGGACTGCCCATGCCAAAAAAAAATATTTGCAGTGTTGCTTCAAGGTGTTTTAAAGCCATTATGTGGCACTCCATTTCTATTAAGCTTTGAGAATTAGCAAGGTAAACCACGTAACTCTGTTGGAAGATATCCTGGTATTGATCCCACTACTGGTTGGCTAAACTGAAGGTGATACAGTGGGAGCTGAGGAATAAATAATCCAGAAAGGCACCCTGTCACCTCAAAGGGAAAAGCCAAGAATCATAAAGTCCAGGGGGTCACTTGAGTGTCTGTTTGGCCCAGGCTGGCAATGATGTGCAGGGGCAGAAGGAGCAAGGGCTCTTAGAAAGCACAGGTCTTAGCATCAGCTCGTTGCTTATATTGTGGTAGCTGAGGAGAGCTTAGAAAAATGGTCTAGTCTTGGGGAAAGACCAACAAGAAGCAGGTGAGGAGGACAGAGGGAAGAAATGAAGTTAAACGGCCTGGAGGAATAACCACAAGGTATTGGAAGGAGGCCTGGTTACAGGGAGAGGTTGTTTCATTAGCTCGAGTTCACCATAAAGCAATGCAATGCACAGGAACAGATGACTAATTACAGAACCATCTCCCTGCTAAAGAGATGGCTTCTCATCTAGTGCTCAGTGGTGCTTTGTTGGCTCAGACTTGGGGGGACTTTAGCCAGGAGGGTTCAGGTTAGAGTTAAAACACTTGCATGGGCTTTCCAGAGTGGTCAGGAACTAGCAGGACGTGACAGAGGCTTTTACAACATTTGCCTTTTGTTTATTTGCTAACAACCCAATTTTTCCTCCCTGGTTTGGTGCCCCTGATCTCTCTTGCCAGTAAGTCACCAGAGCACAGTCACGATAAAGATGAGGGAAGGCAACAGCTCCTTCCTGCATTATTAGACAAATTCTGTAGTGCATCAGATGGTGATGAGTGCCATAGAGGAAAATAAAGCAGGGAAATGAGCTGAGGAGTGTCAGGGTACAGTGGACAAATTGCCATCTTAAAAATCCTAGTCACACCTGAGAAAGTGACATATGGACCCTAAGGAATTCCTACTGGTTAGAAAGGACCTTAGAGGGAAAGTACATCCCACTCATCCCTCACCTCTTTTGTCCCCTAGACACTAAGTTCCTTCGGAGAAGAAACTGGGCCTCCTTAGTGCTAGTATCGCCACCCCCCAGCAGCAAGTCTGATGCATCCGCGGCACTCAATAACTGTTGAAGTACACTGTACTCCGCAGACCACTCACAGGAGCAAGTGTGCCCTTTGACATTTGAAATACCAGTTTGCATTAGCAACACCTCCAGCCTGCCTCACTGTGACAGGCAGTAAGCTCCAAGCCTGCAGGTTGCTTATTGATTTGACTAATAATAAGTAATGGAGTGGCAACTCAAGTGACATTAATATAATGTGGAGAAGAATGAACACCAGGATTGAAATGCTCTCATGCATCAAGGCACCTCTGCTCCTGAAAGAGGAATTTGATTTTCTTGCAGTGTTTTCTGTCTCACTTCCTCAGCTCTCAGAACTGTAAAAACCCATGGAAAAGGTGTGAATCGCAAAGACAGAGTTTTAAGGAGGAATGCAAAGTCTGTTTTACAGTTGTGAGAAGTGATGATAGTGAGAAGATAGTGATTGATGTGATGGCTTCAAATACCAGAAATATATCTACCCAAAAAAAATAAAGGCAATTGGCCAAACTTCTCCTTCCATGGGGTTGAAACCATGGCCTCATCTGACTTCTACTATTGATTCTGTCATTCGATAAATGCTTACTATGCATCTGCCATGTTTTAGGTCCACTGCTAGGTGCACAGGGGACATTGCAATCTCTGTCCCTAAAGTAGCTCACAATCTAGCTAGATAGATAAAAAGAAAAATCACGTTCACAATGCAGTGAGAAAGCAATTTGCATGCTGATGTAGGTTTAGTGTATCATGGAAGAGCAAGGTAGCAGCATCTAACTTATTGGGGATAATAAGAGGCAGCTTCCTGGATGAAGAAACTTGAGCGCAAATAGTGATGCACAAGAGCTAGGTAATGGAGACAAGAGCAGCATATGGAGCAACTTTCAGAGTCATCCTTGTGCCATCTGAATTGATAACAACAGTTGTTAGCAGCTCAAAGTCTTTGGACTGTTGATATGCAGAACATGCCTTATGTTCATTGACTCACATCATCCCCACAACAGCCTTGTCAGAAGGTTTTGGGATCTCTGTTTTCCAGTAAAGTGTCTGACATTTAGAGGGAATACACAATATGGCCGAAGTTAGCACACCTTTGCTTCACACTATGGCTTCTGAACCCAGAACTCTGGTCTGTGATACTGCACAGTATTTTCTTTGGAGAAAACATCTTAGCCTCTGAAAACTATGGTTAGTATAAGGCATCCTAACTCCTCTGGGGTGAAATGGCATATCTAGAGGTGAGGGAAGATGCCAGAAGTGAGGTCAAGGAACTGAAGTCTAGTTAAGAATCATTTCTGCCTAGAATCCCTCTTATCTGAATGAGTAGAGCTTTAACTATCTATTCAACCATGGTTTTGCTCAACGAACTGATTGCCAAAGAATCCTTAGCCTCTTAATGTAAGAAGGGGTCCTCAAATCTGATTCTAGATTCAGGCAGTCTCCAACTTAAGCTTGACTAATATTAATTGAAGAGAACTTACTACCTTACTAGATAGGTGGTGCCTCTTTCATACAGCTCAGCTCATCAGAGCATTTCTTCTAGGGGGCTGAAAATTTAACTCTATGTTCTACCCATTTGTCCTGGCTCTGTGAGAGGATTAAGGAAGCAGTTACTGGCAATGGCTAGAGGGTGTCTGTTGTATCTGGTAGACCATATAGGAAGGCTTGCAGTTTTGTTTTGACACTTTCTAGCTTGCAGAGTCCACTATTGCTTGTTTTGAGAAACTCATGCTTCTAGAGCTCTCTTTAATGTAGGCTTTAGAGATTCATCCTTTACTCTGAGCCTTTGAAGTGTCTAGTCATATACATAAGTAATCTTTTATTCAGTTTCTTTTTTTCTGCATGTGTTCATTGTTCACATTAGAATTCTTTTATGTAAAGCAAGTCCCCCAATATAAGGGAAACAAAGCAAAGCCAGATTAATTGGCTAATTTTCAAAGGCTTATTCCACATTGATTGCAGCTTTTTTTTCCCCATACATTTTTTATCATGCTCTCTTTGCTATGCCAAGAGTTGCCTTTGAAACAACAATAGATAAAGTTGATACATAGAAAGTTGGCCCAAATCATCTCATTTATAAAAAAAAAAAAAAAAAAGGCCACACACCTACAATTTTAGCCTATTTCTCATTTCTCTAACTCGGCAGGTTTAAAATATAATAGAGGAAAAAATGGCATTTTCATAGGTGTATCTTTTCCTAATGTCTTTTTAACCTCACTCTTTGTGTCCGCGTGACTTTTTCTTTTTCTCTCTCACATCCAATTTATTTTTCATCTTTGAAATTTTAACTTGTGAATTTAAAAGCTTCTGCTAAAAGCAGACAATTTGATAACTTTGGGCCTGAAAAGAACTTTTACAATCATCTCTGTTGCTGCTTGAAGCCCCTCTGCCTTAGCCCAACAGACCCCTCCTCTGTTGATCACGTCTGATGGGAAGCCCACTGCTTCCCCAGGAAGTCCTTTGGATATAAACTTCTTGTTTATCTTAACCAAAAATTACTCTCTTTCTCTCCTCAGCCCTTGTCTGATCCCTTGGGGCCACACAAAACATGGTTTATTTCTCATCTGTTTCAGAGCCCTGAAGATAGTTAAATCAATTTAACCTGTCCCCTTACCCTACCTTTAGTTCTTCTCTTTTCTAGACTAAAAGGAGTGGCAGCAGCCTTCTTTTTATTCTTGCTACTTTTGAATAGCAAACACAGGAAAGAGATCCAGTTTCTGATTTTGTTTTCCTAAATCCCAAAATATGGTGGTTTCCCTTTTTTAATAACTTGACAAGTCACTGCACAAGCATTTGTCATTTTAAGACACACATACTTGCAATTCCTTTCTGAGCAATGACAAATCTGCCAGATGCTTTGTATGATTATCTCATTTAATATTCCAATAGCTCTATTCCAATCTAGCTCTTGAAGGACTCAGTTTGGCACAGCCCCTAGACTTAAGAACACACTGGACACAGAATCAGACATGAGTTTTTATTAGGACTTACGAACAGGAGAGGGTGTCTGGTGGCAGCCATCTAGAAAATGCAAGCAGCACTCCTCAGTGGTGGGAGTGCAAGGGACAGCTTATAAGGGTTTAGGACAAAGACAGTCCATAGGGTATGAGAACAGAATTTCAGCAGGTTTCATGACACAAAGGTTTAGAGATTTGTTATCAACTGTGATTAGGGGACAGAAGTTTTAATGTATTACAAGATGAGTGATTTACAATACTATCTGTACATTCTTTCCTCCCTAAGAGGTCTGTTAACTTCTTTCTCATTACATAGGTGGCTAGGTGCAGAAACTTATTTGCAATATGGAGGGGGAGCCCGGACCCTGGGTCTCCCCAAGCCCCATGAGATATGTATACATCCATGATCCTGGCATATGGCTTTCGGACGATCTGGCTTCATGAAATATGGGGAATTTTGAGGTATAAGTCATTACTATTATCCTGTATTATTATTCTCAAATATCAGCTGTCTCCTATGGACTGTCAAGGCACAACCCATTGGGCATGCATTTGTAGCACTGATTTAAAAGAATACTGTATTCTCACTCCCAGGCATGATAAATAGCAAAAGTAGTGTATCTGGCTGAGTCCAATGCAGAGATAGAAAACACACCAGGTGTTTTAACATAGAATTTGATCTAAAGAATGACTAACTAGGATCAAATATCTGAAAAGACAAAAAGAGACCACTTCAGTATCACAGAGGTAGCAACTGCAGGGAGCAGATGTGACTTCTAGGGCAAGGCAAACAAAGGGAAGAGGTTGGGATTATTAAAACTGAGAAACTTAGACCCCTGGGAAGGAGATGTTGGTCAGCCGGTGCTAGCATCTCTGGGCTCAGAGGACCCAAATCAGAAACAGCTGGTGTTTCTGAGGGTTTGCAATGAGGCTGATCCTATAATGTTGGAAAAAATGCAAACTGTATTCAATCGCTGCTACAGGAAGGAACTGCTGATGCCGAGTGAAAAGGCAAGGCCAGCAACAAGCTGCCAGGAAGTCTTAAACAGGAAGTCCCTTCTAGCTGGGTAGCCTCCCAGCTAGAAATATGTCTTGCAGAGTCCCAGCCCCAGCATCACCAAGCAAAGTATAGAAGACTGAGTTTGAAGCTGAAAAACAATAACTTAATAAGTGGCATGGAGGTGTTGTATGTTAAAAGTTGTAAAAGTACAGTTTGTATCCTTGACTTAATAGGAGATCCTCTAATATAGCCCACAAGGAGGCCAGTCAGCTTGTGGAGTGGGAAACGGGAGTAAATCAGGTACTTAGTGCAATATCTTTTAGTCCTATTCTCAGTCTCTTTTTTTTTTCTTTTTCTTTGTCCAAATCTCAGCCCATCAGGATGGCTTGCTGCTGGGCTTATATTCTGAATATCCCCAATGACATTTTAATGGGGGAGAGAAAATGATAGCTGCTGGGCTGCCATTGGCATATATAAATACATCATTAAAGATCCATAGGGTGTTTTGCTGCACGAGTAACGTGCTAGGTGGTGGAGCTTGCTACTTGCTTTTAGTCCTACAAATACAGGGTCACAGGGAACCATCTGGGACAACTAACATTGGGAGAGAGTATCCATTCTCCAGACGATCTCTCTGAGGAGTAAGTGTGGATAGCAGCTCATCTTCCCCCGCACTGGTCAGTCCTCCCCTTCAGACAGTCACCCTTGCAGATCTGCAGGGTGAAGTGCAGGCCCACTTCCCCCAAAGCATCAGAATATGTATTGCATATTTGGCCCACTTCTCTAACCATTGCTTGCAGTCAGACTAACAGCCACTCAGTTTGCCCAGTGTTTCGGGGAAAGAAAACAAGCAAATGTTGCAAATAAGGCCTCTTAGGACTGGCCAGGCAAAGAGAATTGCAAATCTGGCTGTCCTCAAGCCACTCTGTAATTGGATGGTTCTAAATAGGAAGGGCTGATTTCATTGGGTCGGTGCTGGGTCTCTTAAAAGCATCTACCATTTAAAAATTAATGCTTGATGAGTGCTAAGGCCAAATTGTCTCAAGAGACCAGAGAAGAAAGGGTTTCCAGGAATGGGATTTGGAAAGAGTATAAAGGATAAAGTGGCATACATCTGTATTGAAGAAAGAAAATATTAAGATGTTCAGTTCTAATAAACCAGAGAAAATGAACCTTGTTCTTTCTTGGATAACACTCCTCTCTCCACATCCCAAATAGCCTGCCATAATGCTTGTACAAACACTCCCTCACCTCTCACTATTGTGCCCCCTCCTTATCCAATCCCACTCCTCTGACTTTAAATAAAAAATGCAGCATTTATTTTTAAGTGCATCATGGCAATCTTTAGCCATGAGACCCTCAGAATTCTTGACATAGGCAACTGACCATGATGGCCCCACCAGCCCAAAGCAGTGTAGGAGTTCTGTAGCCCTTTCTAGGTTTTAATGCTCTTTTGTGTTATATCCTTTGTTCTTCACAAAAACTCTGCGAAATGCGTACTATTTCCACTTCTCACATGAAAAAACCAAAGCTCAGAGAGTTTATGTAACCTGTCTAAGTCACACAATCAGTAGGGCACAGAGCCCGAACTTGAACCCAGCTTTCCTGCCTCCAGTATTTACATCCTTTCAGCGGCCTGTGAGAAATGTGCTCTAGGGAATGACGTCCCTCATAGCGCAGCTGGATTCCCCAAGCTTATTTCCAGGTCCAGCCAAGTGTAAACTCCCTTTGTAATCCTGACCATTCTTCTAGGCCAAAATATTCCAGTATGAGGGAAAAGGATTGCAAATTTGGCAATTAAAGTGGTGCTAACAGACTAGTGCAGGATGCTGAGCAGTTGTGTACCAGGCTCTGCCCTCCCTCATTCACAGAGAAGGCCAGCTAGAGGGCGGGAATGTAAATCTTGAATAAGCTGAAGGAAGAACAAGGTAGAGTTCATCATTGCCCACTGTTAGTACTCTGAGAGAGTGATTGCAACAGGGTATGATTATGGTCATGAAATTTCATTGTCACAGACTCCAGTACTCTGCCCTGATTTAGAAGAAATAATATTAATACCTAACAATAATAACAGCTAACTTTTATCGGGCACTTACTGTATACTTTATATGTCTCATTTAGTTCTGACCACAACCCTATATATGAGGTACCAGTATGGTTCCTGTTTTACAGATAGGAGTGCTGAGACTTTGAGAGGCTAAGTGACCCGCTCAAGGTCACAGAGGGATTAAGAGGCAACTCTAGGATTCAAGCTTAGTGCCTTTGTCTCCTGAACCCACCCTCTCAACCACTACATCCCATGACCTAGATGTGAAGTCTGTTCTTACCTCCCCTTCACTATCCACTGAAGTTACTTCAATACGAACATTTTTCTTGCTGGGTTTGCATGAGTGCTCTAACCATAGCAATTTGCACCAATCCAGCAGAGGCAGTGACCAAGACACACTGGAGCCAAGTGCTTTAAGAACGTTCTGTACTAGCAGTTATAAAAAAATCTGATTGTTGCAGCAGGTTCAAAGAATTAAAATATGGCGTGGTAGAAGGAGCTGTTCAAGCCAGCTCTCAGAACTACAGTTTTGCCCTTGTAAACAACTTTTATATACCCCTTTTGGAGTGTGTATAATGAAATGGCTAACATTTTCAGCTGTAACTGGAGCTATTACACAGCAGCTGAGTATTTTGCAGCTTGAAATCTGTTCAGGAAAACACTGAAAATTGGTGTAAGGGGTAGGCTGTGGGGACTCCTCATCTCTGCACACAACGCATTTTCCCCATCCTCCCAGTGGGAATGGCCTGCAGAAAGCAAAATAAGGTACAAGCACGAGGTAAATCACCTCCCTGCCTTCTCATTATAAAATGAAGCTCTCATCTGCCCGTGTTACTTCTATTTTTAATGCCTACATCCCTTCGCATTTGCTCACCAAAATGGAATGTATGGCTTTCAGTTTTTTTTAATCTTGCCCCCCAAGGAACTCCAAGACGAGGAATCCACGTGCCCACCAAGAATCTAAAACTTCTACAATTTGCATATCTGGTTCCCAGGGAGATTTTTGATGAGTCATTTCTTTCCTCCTCTGTTTCTCAATTTACATAATAATATAGTTATAGTTGCAGATCCCAGTTATGAATCTATTTTTTCAAAAAGACAGTATTAAGCTACTGAGTCTTTTCTCACCTGAATTTCTTCAGAATGTGGATGTCGGCAGATTGAGTCACCAGGGCTAAAGTTTCTCATCCAATTTCAGCCCTAACTGTGCTAAAACGAGACTTTACAAAGGGAAGGCGCTATCGCAGAATCAGAAAGATTGTTGTTACGCCTGCTCCCGCAGACTAGACGAGAAATCATAAAGTTATGAAAACAGAATGTGGTGCCTGAGTCATCTGCTGTCTCTAATACCATTTGGATCATAAAGACAGCCTGTTCTATTTCCAGGCCCTCCGCATGAGAATGGCTACAGGGACAGAACCAGGGAATGTCGTTCTTCCCTTAATCCCAACAGTAGTTTGTTGCTGGAATAGAGAAAAACAAAAGAAGCCCTGTGTGGCCCAGCCTGACTCCTGGCAAGGAGATTAAGCCAGACCCATTCCCTGGGCTGGGACACTGTTTCAGGCATCAGGGAGGGTGCCGCATCCCAGGTGCAGCCTTGAGGAGTTTGCTAAGGATGGTGCCTCTTGTGTAATGTTCTTCTGGCTAAGATCCAGGAGCAGTCTCTCAGCTGATAAAATCCATAGCTGTGGTGGAAGGCCTACACTGCAGGAGGGAGGAAACAGGCTTCTTTAGTCCTTGCTCTGCCATGATACGCAGATTGCATCCGTTCTTAGAACCTCAGTGTCCTGATCTGTAAAATAGGGTTTTAAGAGGATTGGGCAAGGAGTCGATGAGATCACAATTGTAAAATGCCTGGCAATAGTGGACTTTTAGCAAATGGTGCTTATTATCATCATCGAATGATGGTTGATGGTTTTGCAAAGAAAAGCAGGGGTTTTGATTATTTGGAGGAGTAAAAATTTCTTAAATTCTTGATTTACCTAATTGTCATGTCACGTCTCTCCTTAAAACAAATGGATTGCTCTGCATTGCATACGGGATAAAATTGATCAACATGCAGAGCACACACACATATATCCGTGAAATCTGTCACCAGCCACTACTCACTCTGTGACTATTGTCCTTACCCATGGACTTTGCCCCAGTCACCTGAAATGCCAGTGCCTCCTTTCTCTCAATATTGAAGTTTTGTCAGCCTGGACAATTCCATCTACCCTCCTCCTTTAGAACTTTTCACAAGCCCCCTACTTCAAGTCGGTGTGGGGTGGGGTGTCCCTCCGTCCCCTAAGTTAAGTTTCATTGTACGTATCTTCCAGCTCTCGGCACAGGCAGCCTTATAGTAAAGGGACCTTGAAGCTATTCATGAAAATGTAAGAACCTATTAGAGACAGGAATTGTGGCAAAATTAGCTTTGTATCCCCCAGAGTTGTGGGCCTAGTAAATAGATGCTGATTTGTGCTGCGATTTAGTGTTTATGCTGTGTCTATTTTTGTTCTGAGTTTACTACTTGTTGATTTGTGATTTGTGCCTCTTGTCATTATGTTCATGCTCCTTGGCAGGCACTTACTATTGTCAGTCCTTTTATATTAAGCATTTCTAAACTCCTTGTAGAATCATGTAAACCATTAAGGGATTTGAGGGGTTTGTTATTGTTATCTTCCTGGAGTGTCCCCCTAACATGTTTTTGAGTGGGTGACCCCTTCAATAATGAGAAATAACAATGGAAGACAAAATAAAACAAATTTCTGCCATTGCTACTTCATGGGATAGGAAAAAAATCTCTACTGCACTAGGATTAGATCTGCTTTGGGAAGACGTTTGAATCCCTCATGTCAGTCCCTCAGCAGGTAGAAAGCTCAAGCAGCAAAGGGGACAGGATTATCCAGGGGACAGGTCTGAAATGCATGAAGCACCAGTTTCTTAATATTGTCTTCAGTTAAACACTGCACATGTGCCTTCACATAGTACATAGGTGTCCACAGCTGCCTGAACCTCACTATTCCCCCCTTCAGCTCCTCACTGGTAGAGGGTACCAGAAGGTCAACCGACCAGCTTCTGTCCTGTAAGTATTTAGGAGCACAGCAGTCCGTGGGCTCCAAGTCCACTGCTCCTTCCTCTCCTCCACCCAGTGGACTCTTCCCATCTGCTGCTTACTTATATAGTCCAAATTTTGACATTTTAAGGGACCATTTAAGGAACCAATCACACTTCTTTGTTATTACCACTTTTTTACTTTCAATAGTGGCAGATTTTGACATTATTATACTCTGTGGCTCCATGAATGATGAAGAGACTCACCAGCACCGAGTTGCATTATGACCCAGAGGCATGCCTGTTCCAGTACGGTCCTGTGCTCCCTGTAAGGCCAGCACTCTATCTTTGAGTCTTTGCATTTCCTCACTACCTGGCTGCGGTGGGGAGGTGGGGGGAATGGGTTCCAATTCCCATTTAGGTTGTTTGTAGTAGGTGTGCTACGTATTTTGTTGATTGTTAGACAGTTTAGTTTGCGT
The DNA here is from genome assembly GCA_004026745.1 of Myrmecophaga tridactyla. NCBI lineage: Eukaryota > Metazoa > Chordata > Mammalia > Pilosa > Myrmecophagidae > Myrmecophaga > Myrmecophaga tridactyla. Next base: position 5,728 of record PVIY010031716.1, on the reverse strand, counting down.
TTAGCATCTCTGAAATCGAGCCCCATCTTATAGCCAGTGGTGTGTGACAGTTTAATTGCCTGCATTTTTTTCTTTCTTAGGGGTATATAAAATAATAGTGTTATTACAATCTATACCACCTTGGTTTTTAAAAGTGTATTGTAATTCAGGGTGGTGCGACAGTGGCTCAGTGGCAGAGTTCTCACCTACCATGCCAGAGACCCGGGTTCGATTCCCGATGCCTGCCCATGCAAAAAAAAAAAAAAAGGTGTATTGTAATTCAAAGTGTACACATTACTTTCCCATATAATATTAAGTACTAGCATATATAGAATCCCTAGTGTGTGCTGGGCACTGTGGGCTTTGTGGGTTGCACTAATTATTTTATCCCCTCTTCATAATAACTCTTCAAGCTGGCATTATCCCCCATTTTATAGATGAGGAAACCAAGGTAAAGAAGCAGTTCCCCCAAGATCACACAGCAGTAGGAAGCAGAGCTGCATCCACGCCCAGGTGGTTGAGTCCAAAGCTGTTCTTTCCACCCTCTCCTCCCATCAGGTTTCCCTCTCAGTTCCCCCCAGGGCTCAAAATTGACCAGATGGGTAGCGTTAAGAGCCCAGGCTCTGGAGTGACCTTGAAAAAGTTACCCAACCTCTCCTTCCTCTGTTTTCTCATCTGTAAAATGGGAATGAAAACAGATCCTTCCTCATAAGGCATCTCTGAGATGGATCATTGACATGCATGAGCTGTTCAGTAAATGGTGAGTCATCAGCATTAGTCCCTGGTTTGCTGGATTCCCTGTGGGCATGTGTTCAAGCCTTGAAATCTACTGGATCATAAGCCATGTATCCAAAGGTCTCTATGCCATATGCCATTTTCTAAAGGCACAGGAGAGGAACTGAAGACTGGATGCCTCTGCCTCCAGGACCCACCTCAACCATGTGGGCAGATGATTTGAGCAGAGCTCGCCTTCCTCTGGTGCCCTTTCATTAGGAAGTGATTCCTCAGCCACTTCCATGCTTCCAAACTCCTGGGAATAAATGGGAACTGCCCACGAGACTAGCCCCTAAAAACTACACACACTAGTACTAGTAAACTCCCAATGTTTATTATCTTCTGTCTGTTTAAAAAACTGCACAGAAATGCATTTTACTCTCTCCTAGCGGGACGTTTTCCAGCCACTGCTCCAGTATTGCTGCGTCTACCCCTGTCCTAATGTTGTGTCTCCTGAGTAACCAGGGACACTCTGAATTCACTGAAAACTTAAATACCCTGCATGGGCAAAGCTACTGCCCCTGGGCTGAGAATTCATTTATCTGGACCTGGTTTCATAAGCTCCCTTGGAGAGATGCTGAAAGAAGGCAGGCATAGAGCAGGCAGACTAGCCAGGTGTCCCTCAGAAACCTCAGTGAAGAGAGGGTCAAGTACAGGAGAACAAAGGGAGACTATCTGAAGTGTGTCTGAGAGCAGGTGCAGAAGCTGAGTCAAAAAGCACATTTGTAAAACAGATTGCCAAAGCCAGGGCAGCTGGAAGTGGACACAAAGACCTGACAGGCATGGAGAAGCAAAGGACCAAGCACGGAGAAGGGCAGCAGGTTAGAGTTAATGCACCAGCAGTGATTTGGGCTAAGTCCAGAGTCATAGGCAGATGCCTCCACTTGGGTTTGGGGGGCAGAGAGAGGTTCCCAGTGTGGGCAGGCCACATCCTCTTAAAGGGCTCAGTGGGACAGACACTCCAAGCAGCCAGCCCTCCCTGCATCTGGGTTGGGGCCAGCGGAGGGACAGCAGCCAAGCTCCGGGCCATGCCTCACTGACCAGCCTACCTCCAGCCTCATGCAGAACAGTTGATGGGCTGCAGATTCTGGGTGGCAGTACATGTATCTGGCATAATTACACTGTGGCCCTATTTCATTGCCCCACTCCCTATCAAGCCTTTTCTATGGGTTTTATTATATGGTTAAATACCATCATTGGAACCTTTTTAATATTCTCTTATATTAAATAACTAATATATTAATATTCGAGTTAATGCCTTACAGTAAAGTAGCCTTGAGCTCTCGTATGTTATCCACCTACCCCCTTTCATTTGTCCTAGCACATATGTAAAAGTCTCTTACTTCTAAATATAACATATTTTCATTTAAATAAAACAGGTTAGCCAGATTAGGGTTTCTAAGCTAGAAATTTATAAAGTGGTCATTCTCTCAAAACATTGGAGAACATCTGATTTGTGGAAGTAGCATAATGTAGCTAGCCTTAGTAAATAAAAAAATAGGTAACTGAACTTGACTGAGCTACTACACTGACATTGTGCTAAATGAATTAGATGCATTATCTCATTTCACTTTCACAACAGCTCTGTAAGGTAGGTAACGTCATTCTCCCTTTACATGTGGTGGCACTGAGATTTAGAAGGTTGAACTAGGTTCCATAATACAAAGCAATTAGTTACAGGCAGACCTAGAATTTAAGTCTAGATCCTCCTGATTCCAGAGTCCAAGTGCACATGGCATTTAGATTCAGAACTGGAGTTATGATTTGAACTTTACCTGGATGACCTTCAGCAAATTACTTACCCTCTCTGAGATTGTAATTTGGTGGTTTATTTTCCCTACCTTAAATAGTTCCCATGATGATTAAGTTAAATAATATATAAGCAAGTTCCTAGTACTATAATAGTACTTTTACTGGCATGTATTGACTGTTTAACAGTGGTTACCAAAATTCCTAAATAGTTCAGAAAATTAATGGATTTTTATTTTGGTCAGAAAATTTATCTGGCAATTGCAGTGTGAAGACCAGGGACAAACACTACCTCTTCCTCTAACTCAGTGAAGCTGGCATCTGGGTGAATGAAGGGGTTGTGGTCATGGTGAAGATCTGCCAATCTCCAAACTGTCTTTCAAACATGGACCAATAAAGATTGCAGGTGGCAAACACAGTGCCACATGACCCTGATTCTATCTCTGACCCAGGAAGGTTTAAAGGCTGCATTAGGTTGGATGCTGGGTGGCAGGCGTTGCCTAAATATTTCTTCCATTTCGTTGTGTGACCCAAGGAAGAGCAGCAGATGGAAAAAATTCCTTTCAAATAGGAGCCTTTATTATGTAAGAATCCCTGGCTGTCAGCCAGGAAGGGAGCAAGCTGTTCTTTAGTTTAATTTCTTTCAAAATAAGAGGATTTCAGTGGGGACTAAGAGTGGGGAAGGAAAGTTTGACTAAAACTTCCTAAGAGTATTTGACTCAAATATCCCAACTCTTGAAGCAGAACAAGACAATTCATGATAAGACATGGCCAGAGAAACTCAGGATTTTATTTGTCAATGTCTGGTTTGGTTTAGTTCAACAATTATTTATCAAGGACCCACCACAAGATCAATGGAGAGACATGGATGAGTGAACAAAATCTTTGCCTTCTAGCGGCTTCCAGTCTAGACAGAAAACTGATCCTAGAACAGGTTAGTTTAAACACAGTATGAAGAAATAGTAAATTAGTTATAACAATAGCAATTTCTCACACACTTACGACATGCCTTCTAAGTGCTGTATATCTTCAAAACAACTTCATTTCATCTTCAAAACAACCCTATGAGGGACATACTCCTTTTATTCCCATTTGCAGATGTGGAAACAAGCAAAATTTCCCCTGAGAATGGCAGAGCTAAGATTTGAACCCAGGTTCATCTGGCTCCATTTGTGGCTTCTCTCTTCTGTGTACCACTCTGTGCCCAATCCAGTAGAGTGCAACTCCGAAAACTCCATTCATTTTGTAGGTTATAGGAAGTGGAGTGCAGCATGCAGCCAATGAAGCTGCATCTATCATAGAAGACAGTAAGATGGCATTAATAAACTCATTTCAGAGACAAGGAGATAGAGGTTTGGGAGGAATTAGGTGAAATCTCCAAGGTCATAAAAGCTAGTGAGTGCAGTGATGATGCTTGGAGCATGTCTGTTGCCTTCAAACCTTGTTCTTTGCAGATTCCACACTGCATCCACCCTGCACCTCACAGGGAGCTATGCAAGCACAAGGAAGGGGCATTTAGCATAGCCTAATCTGAAGAAGTGGTCAGAGAAGGCACAGCTTCCTCATGGGCCCCCTAAACTGTGGGATTTCCATAAGCTGTCCTATTAGAGGCTAGAGCTCTTGCTGTACATCTGTGAATCCTTTCTTCTGCACAGACAAGCTGCTTCTTTCCTCCAGGCACAGCAAAGATCCTGTGGGAAGAACATCAGGCATGGAGTCAGCTGAACCTGGGTTTGCCATCCTTATTTATTTGCTGAACAAGTATTTATTGAGGAATTACTATGTGCCAGGCATTGCTGTAAGAGCTGAGGATACAAAAGTGTTCAAGTCCTTGCTTTCTGGAGTCTTCCATTCTAGTACAGCATCTGCTGCCTATGTGTCCTTGCATAAGTAACTCTGGATAGCAGTTCTTCCATCTGTTAGATGGGTACAAAAGTACCCACCTCACAACATTGTGCACAGGCTAAAGTGAGATAATAGATGTAGCATGCTTAGCAGAGATCTGACCCATTGCAGGTGTTCAAGAAATCTTAATCTGTTTTCCACTCACCCTGCCACCCTATAAAATAAATGCAACCAGTCCTGCCTTCACTGCTTAAATCCTTTTGAGATGCTGATTGCATTTTTTGATGCTGTGTAACCTTGATAGATCATTCCAAGCCCATTTGACCAGCCTGGGTTAAAGCAATGTACTGGTTCTCCATGTTCCTCTACTTTATATACATTATGACTCTGTAGATGGAACCATAAAACTTAGGACAGATTTATGCATATGCTGTACTGCATATTTTCATAGAAATGTTTTGCCAGGCACCTATAATACGATGATATATGATGAGCATTTTGTAAAGTTTATTTCTCATAGATCTTTCTTAAATTGCATGTGAAGTGGCATGTGATGGTTTAACTTTTGTTTTCATGTCACAGCCCCATTTTGCATTTTTGCTGTGGCATTCAGGACTTCCCTGTTGACAGCATGTGTGTTCCTTCCTTAAGCATTTCTCCAGGCCCACATTTCTCCAGAAGGCTCTTGCTAAAGACTCTAGTTTGGCACCTTTCCTGGAAGCACCAATCCATTTATGACTGTCTTATGGAAATGGACTTGAATTATTCAAAAACCATATCCAACTTGCTTATGTGGTATTGATGCAAAGAAACAGACTGACCCCATTCTTTGTGTGGTCAGAAATGTTGGCATGACAGCAATCGTGAAATCTCATTGCCCCTTTCCCAAATGGTTTTCTCTGCCTGGTGATGACTTGGACTAATTCTGAAGCAAAGTGGAAAGGAAGGAAATGCACATCGATCAAATACCTTCTGTGAGCCAGACTCTTTTTTATGAAGCACTTTGCAGACCCAAAATCTTCACAAAAGATCTACAGTACGTTTGTGGTATTAACCTTATTAGAGGAAATAGTTTCCAAACGATTAACTAAATTGACCAAGGTCACACAGCTAATAAGTGGTGGAGCCAGGTTTTAAGTTCAGGTCTGTCTACCACAAAATCTGATTCTTCCCATTGTACCAAGCCCTCTGGCATCCAAGGCAAAGAAGGGATTCTGGTTGAGTCTATTGCAACCTCAACATCTCCATCTGCAGGAATTTGCTAATTTGGACACTCATTTAACAGGCATTTGTTTCTTGAGTGTGGCCTATGTGTTAGGTACTCTGTTAGGTGATGCATTTGAACTGGGCAGAGCAATTTTTGAATTCCAAAAGAATCTCT
>PVIY010031715.1:0-29665 GCA_004026745.1 Myrmecophaga tridactyla | reverse complement strand
GGGGAAGAGTGAAATGAGACAAAGTGTCAATGGCTGAGAGATTCCAAACAGAGTCGAGAGGTTATCCTGGAGGTTATTCTTATGCATTAAGTAGATATCACCTTGTTATCCAAGATGTAACGGAGAGGCTGGAGGGAACTGCCTGAAAATGTAGAGCTGTGTTCCAGTAGCCATGTTTCTTGATGATGATTGTATAATGATATAGCTTTCACAATGTGACTGTGTGATTGTGAAAACCTTGTGTCTGATTCTCCTTTTATCTACCTTGTCAACAGATGAGAGGAACATATGGAATAAAAATAAATAATAAGGGGAACAAGTGTTAAAATAGATTTAGTTTGAAATGCTAGTGATCAATGAAAGGGATCAGTAAGGGGTATGGCCTGTAAAATTTTTTTTTTTCTATTTGTCATATTTTTCTGTTGTCTTTTTATCTCTTTTTCTGAACTGATGCTAATGTTCTGGGAAATGATCATGATGATGAATATGCAACTGTGATGATATTGTGAATTGCTGAGTGTATGTGTTGGGAATGCTTGTGTTTCTTGTAACTTTTTTTAATAAAAAATTAAAAAAAAAAGAAAGATCTAAACATTAGGTCTAAGACCATAAAACAGTTAGAGGAAAATGTAGGGAAATATCTTATAAATCTTATAATTGGAAGCGGTTTTATAGACCTTACACCCAAGGTAAGAGCACTGAAGAAAGAAAGAAATGGGAACGCCTCAAAATTTAACACTTTTGCGCATCAAAGAACTTCATCAAGAAAGCAAAAAGACAGCCTACACAATGCAGACAATACTTGGAAATGATATATCAGATAAAGGTCTAGTATCCAGAACATATAAAGAGATTCTTCAACTCAAAAACAAAAAGACAGACAACTCAGTTACAAAATGGGCAAAAGACTTGAACAGACACTTTTCAGAAGAGGAAATACAAATGGCCAAACAGGCACATGAAAAGATGCTCAACTTCCCTGGCTATTAGAGAAAGGCAAATCAAAACCACAATGAGATATCATCTCACAACCACCAGAATGACCATTGTCAATAAAACAGAAAACGACAAGTGCCGAAGAGAATGTGGAGAAAGCGGCACACTTATCCACTGTTGGTGGGAATGTCAAATGGTACAACCGCTGTGGAAGGCAGTTTGGAGGTTCCTCAGTGTTCTGTTTGCTAGCTGCCGGAATACAATATACCAGAAAGAGAATGGCTTTTCAAAGGAGGAATTTAATAAGTTGCTACTTTACAGTTCTAAGGCCGAGAAAATGTCCCAGTTAAAGCAAGTCTAAAGAAATATCCGATCTAAGGCATCCAGGGAAAGAAACGTTGATTCAAGAAGGCTGATGAAGTTCAGGGTTTCTCTCTCAAGTGGAAGGGCAGGTGGAGAACACAGTCAGAGTTTCTCTCTCATCTGGAAAGGCACATGTTGAACAAGGTCAGGGTTCCTCTCTCATCTGGAAGGGCACATGGTGAACACAGCATCATCTGCTAGCTTCTTCTCCTGGCTTCCTGTTTCAGGAAGCACCCCAGGAGGCACGTTCCTTCTTCATCTCCAAAGGTCACTGGTTGGTGGACTCTGCTTCTCATGGCTATGTCACTCTCTGCTCTCTCAGAAATCTCTCATTCTCCAAAAAGTTCTTCTTTTATAGGACTTCAGAAACTAATCAAGACCCACCCAAATGGTAGAGACATGTCATCACCTAACCCAGCTTAACAACCACTCCTGATTAAATCACATCTCCAGGGAGATAATCTAATTACAGTTTCAAACATGCAGCATTGAATACGGACTATTCTGTCTTTATGAAATGGGATTTTGATTAAAACATGGCTTTTCTAGGGGACATACATCCTTTCAAACCAACACACTCAGGAAGCGAAATACAGAATTGCCATATGACCCAGCAATACCATTGTTAGGTATCTACTCAGAGGACATGAGGGCAAGGACACAAACGGACATTTGCACACCAATGTTTATGGCAGCATTATTTACAATTGTGAAGAGATGGAAACAGCCCAAAAGTCCATCAACAGACGAGTGGCTAAACAAACTGTGGTATATACATACGATGGAATATTATGCAGCTCTAAGACAGAATAGTGTTATGAAGTATATAACAATATGGATGGAACTTAAGGAAATTATGCTGAGTGAGATTAGCCAGAGCCAGAAACAAAAGGACAAATACTGTATGGTCTCACTGATATGAACTGACTTTAGTGAATAAACTTGGAGAATTTCGTTGGTAACAGAGTCCATCCGGAGATAGAAATAGGGTAAGATCTTGGGTAACTGGAGCTGAAGGGATACAGATTGTGCAACAGGACTGACTGTAAAAACTCAGAAATGGATAGCACAATACTACCTAAGTGTAATACAATAATGTTAAAACACTGAATAAAGCTGAATGTGAGACTGACAGAGGGAGGACAGCTGGGGGTACAAATGAAATCAGAAAGAAAGATAGACGATAAAGACAGAGATGGCATAATCTAGGAATGCCTAGAGTGTATAATGATAGTAACTGTACAAATTAAAAAAATGTTTTTGCATGAGGAAGAACAAAGGAATGTCATTACTGCAGGGTGCTGAAAATAGATGGTACTTAATATTTTAAAATTTCAACTTATGTGTGAGACTAAAGCAAAAAATGTTTATTTAGTACAAAATTTATATTTTGATTAGTGCATTTCCTAATATAACTTATGTAAACAGCTTAACTGAACACCATAAACCTTGAGTAGGGTATGAGATTTTGTTGGTTTGTCCAGAGTGATGCCCCAATAAATCCCAGAAGGATTTCAACAGTGAATAAAAAAGTTTTTGCAAAGTCCCCTTCGGGGAATGGTGAGAAAGGGGGAAAATTCACCTTCCCCAAGTTGAATTCTTGATATTCTCACAGGCAGAGCAGACAACCAAAGCTATAGTCTGAGTCCACAATCTTGGGGTTTGTTCATATGAAACTTAACCCACAAAGCATAGGCTAAGCCTACTTAAAATGAGGCCTAAGAGTCACCCCTAAGAGAACCTCTTTTGTTGCTCAGATGTGGCCTCTCTCTCCAGCCAACACAACAAGCAGACTCACCACCCTCCCCCTGTCTTGTGGGACATGACTCCCAGGGGTGTGGACCTTCCTGGCAACATGGGACAGAAACCCTAGAATGAGCTGAGACTCAGCATCAAGGGATTGAGAAAACCTTCTCGACCAAAAGGGGGAAGAGCAAAATGAGAGAAAATAAAGTGTCAATGGCTGAGAGATTCCAGAGTCAAGAGATTATTCTGGAGGTTATTCTTATGCATTAAACAGATATCACCTTGTTAGTCAAAATGTAATGGAGAGGCTGGAGGGAACTGCCTGAAAATGTAGAACTGTGTTCCAGCAGCCATGTTTCTTGAAGATGATTGTATAATGATATAGTTTTTGCAATGTGACTGTGTTATTGTGAAAACCTTGTGTCTGATGCTCCTTTTACCTACCTTATCAGCAGACAAGTAAAATATATGGAATAAAAATAAATAATAGGGGAAACAAATGTTAAAATAAATTTAGGTTGAAATGCTAATGATCAATGAAAGGGAGGGGTAAAGGGTGTGGTATGTATGAATTTTTTTCTTGCCTTTTTATTTCTTTTTCTGAATAGATGCAAATGTTCTAAGAAATGATGATGATGATGAATATGCAACTATGTGATAATATTGTGAATTACTGATTATATACGTAGAATGGAATGATCATAAGTTAAGAATGTTTGCGGTTGGGGCGGGCCACGGTGGCTCAGCAGGCAAGAATGCTGGCCTGCCATGCCAGAGGACCCGGGTTCGATTCCTGGTGCCTGCCCATGTAAAAAAAAAAAGAATGTTTGCATTTGTTGTTAAATTTTTTTTTTTAATTTAAAAATTTATTTAAAAAAAAGTAACTCAAGGGCCACGGTGGCTCAGCAGGCAGAGTTCTCGCCTGCCATGCTGGAGACCCGGGTTCATTTCCTGGTACCTGCCCAGGCAAAAAAACAACCTAACTCAAATAATACAAGAACTCAGGCATTAGTTCTACATAAAGTAATTCAGAAACTGAATGTGATTCCGATAAAAATAGCAAAAAGTTTTTTCTGGAGATAATGAGTCTGGTACTAAGGTCCATATGGAAAACTCAGCAGGTAAGGACACCTATAGGACAGATTCCAAGACAAGCAGCTTAGCGAGGTGCGGATTATAGTTCGTCCTCCAGAGCAGCTAGTAAAAAGCCAGGAACAGTACAGTACAACTGCTGGGGCCACATCAGTGACCGGACACACAGCGTACCCCAGTCTGGACCAGCTGCGAGGCACCCCCAGACCCATGAGTCCCCAACGCCGCGGAGGCTGGTGCCCCTCCCCCACAGACTGCTTCCCAGAGGAGAAAGGAAAGGGACTTCACTCAGGGGCTGAGCACAACCAAGCGCCAACTGTGGAATTAATTAACAAATTCTGACTACTAAAATAGGCCCCCAGCTCAGCTTAACCTCCAATAAAAGCTAAAGTTTCTAGTTTCTGCCCAGCACAGAGGGGGCAGGGCTGACAGAAAAAATAAAACAAAACAAAAAAAAAAACCAGAGGTTTTTTGGATAGGTCAACACAAAATATTTTAAACCGCCTGGGGCCCTAAAAAGAAAAGAAGGGGCACATAGGACGTGGAGATACACAGAGCAACATACCAACTTAAGCTCTTGATTAACAACCTGAGGAATGGGGGCCCTGCTCCGAAAAGGATTTTTGTGGGTTTTTTGCTATGTTTCTACAGCTTCACTGCTCGTTGCCTACAACTGCAAGGCCTCTCAGGTTCCAACTGCCCAGACACGGGCAGAATTAAGCTTGTCTGAGAGACCAAGAGGCTGGTCAGGTGAAAGGTAGTAATTCCCTGGAGGTTGTACCTTCCCCAGGAGAGGGGTGGGGCCCAACTCAAGTGGAATCCCTCCCTCAAGTAACCCAGGCCCCAGTGTCCGGAAAATAAAACAATCAAAACCATCCTACATCCTCTCCTCTGTCTCAACCACACTCCCAGCAGGGAGAGTCTGCTGAATTTAAATGTACCACATCACCTTATCAGGGTGGGGCCCGCAGGCAGACAAAAACCACATACTGGACAGAACAGGAAAAGCACAGAGTCCAGAGGCTTCATAGGAAAGTCTGTCAACCTGCCAGGTCTCACCCTCAAGGAAAACTGATGCAGGTGACTCCTCCTGAGAGGAGGCCAATCTGGTCCGGGAAAATCTGACTGGGGTCTATAATATCTAAGTAGATCCTCTTATGGAAAAAAAAACAAAAAGGCTCCATACAGGCAGGGCAAGAAACAAGAAAATAAGAACTGAAAAATTCTGATCTATTAAAAACAAAACCTATGCTAGAGGTCTAGAATAAGCTGAAATGAATGTCAAAGAACAGATAGAGAATCAAGCCATCCAGTAAGAAAATCCTAGGAAAAAGAGAGAAAACAATCTCCAGAATAAACTAATCAAGGAAATTAAATGCCTAGACACTAGCAAAAAATAATGAATCATACTAGGAAAACAGAAGACATGTACGGCCCAGTCAAAGGAACAAACCAACAATTCAAATGAGATACAAGAGTTGAAACAACTAATTCCGGATGTTCAATCAGACATGGAAAATCTCATTAAAAATCAAATCAATGAACTGAGGGAGGATATAAAGGAGGCAATGGGCAAACAAAAAGAAGAAACTGAAAGTCTGAAAAAACAAATCACAGAACATATACGAATGAAAGGCACAGTAGAAGAGATGAAAAAAAACAATGTAAACCTACCATGCTAGACTCAAGAGGCAGAAGAAAGGATTAGTGAACTGGAGGACAGGACATCTGAAATTCAACAAGCAAAAGAAAACATAGGGGGTGGGCCATGGTGGCTCAGCAGGCAGAGTTCTCACCTGCCATGCCAGAGACCTGGGTTCGATTCCCAGTGCCTGCCCATGCAAAAAAAAAATATATATATATATATATATAGGGAAAATATGAGCAAGGACTCAGGGAACTGAATGGCAACATTAAGTGCACAAACATATGTGTTATGGGTGTCCTAGAAGGAAAAGAGAAAGAAAAAGGAGAAAGACTAATGGAGGAATTTATCACTGAAAATTTCCCAACTCTGATGAAAGACTTAAAATTACAGATCCAAGAAGTGCAGCATACCCCAAAGAGAATAGATCCAATTAAATGGAGAATTGGAGAATTGGCTATCCACATGCAAAAGAATGAAAGAGGATCCATATCTCACACCTTATACAAAAATTAACTCAAAATGGATCAAAGACGTAAACATTAAATCTAAGACCATAAAGTTTTTAGAAGAAAATGTAGGGAAATATCTTAAAAATCTTTATACTAGGAGGTGGCTTCCTAGATCTTACACCTAAAGCACGAGCACTGAAGAAAGAAATAGATAAATGGGAACTCCTCAAATATAAATGCTTTTGTGCATCAAAGAACTTTGTCAAGAAAGTAAAAACACAGCCTACACAATGGGAGTCAATATTTGGAAACGACATATCAGTCAGATAAGGGTCTAGTATCCAGAATATATAAAGAGATTCTTCAACTCAACAACAAAAAGACAAACAACCCAACTAAAAAACTGACAAAAGACATAAACAGACACTTCTCAGAAGAGGAAATACAAATGGCTAAAAGGCACATGAAAAGATGCTCAACTTCCCTGGCCATTAGAGAAATGCAAATCAAAACCACAATGGGATATCATCTCACAGCCATCAGAATGGCCTTATCAAAAAAACAGAAAATGACAAGCGCTGGAGAGGATGTGGAGAAAGAGGCACACTTATCCACTGCCGGTGGGAATGCAAAATGGTAGATCCACTGTGGAAGGCAGTTTTGCAGTTCCTCAAGAAGCTAAGTACAGAATTGCCGTATGATCTGGCAATACCATTGCTAGGTATCTATTCAGAGGACCTGAGGGCAAAGACAAAAACAGATACTTGCATACCAATGTTCACAGCAGCATTATTTACAATTGCCAAGAGATGGAAACAGCCCAAATGTCCATCCACAGACGAGTGGCTAAAAAAGCTGTGGTATATACATACAATGGAATATTACATAGCCATAAGACAGAATAAAGTCACGAAGCCTGTAACAACATGGATGGATCTTGAACACATGCTGAGTGAGATTAGCCAGAAACAAAAGGACAAATACTGTATGGTCTCACTAACATGAACTAACATTAATGAGTGAACTTGGAGAATTTCAGTTAAGAACGGAGGTTATCAGGAGATAGAAATAGGGTAGAGAAGGGTAAATGAGCTAAAGGGATACAAATTGTGCAAGAGGACTGTAAAAATTCAGAAACAGATAATACAATATAGCACAATAATATAAGTACACTGAATGAAGCTGAATGTGAGAATGATAGAGGGAGAAAGGCTAGGGGCACATATGAAACCAGGAGGAAAGACAGATGATAAAGACCAAGATGGTATAATCTAGGAATGCCTAGAGTGTACGATAGTGATTAAATGTACATATTTAAAAATGTTTTTGCGTAAGGAAGAAAAAAGGAATGTCAATATTTCAAGGTGTTGAAAATAGATGGTCAATTCATATTTTAAAACTTCAACTTTGGTGCTGGTTTGAAAGCATGTGTGTCCCCTAGAAAAGCCATGTTTTAATCTAAATCCTATTTCATAAAGGTAGAATAATCCCTATTCAATACTGTATGTTTGAAACTGTAATCACATCATCTCCCTGGATGATGTGATTTAGTCAAGAGTGGTTGTTAAACTGGATTAGGTGAAGACATGTCTCCACCCATTTGGGTGGATCTTGATAAGTTTATGGAGTGCTATAAAAGAGGAAACATTCTGGAGAAAGAAGGAGATTCAGAGAGAGCAGAGCAGAACGACATAGCCATGAGAGCAGAGAGTCCACAAGCCAGTGACCTTTGGAGATGATGAAGGAAAACGCCTTCCAAGGAGCTTCATGAAACAGGAAGCCAGGAGAATAAGTAGCCAATGACACCTTGCTTGCCATGTGCCCTTCCAGCCAAGAGAGAAACTGTGATTGTGTTCGTCATGTGCCTTTCCAGATGAGGGAGAAACCCTGAATATCATCAGCTTTCTTGAACCAAGGTATCTTTCCCTGGATGCCTTTGATTGGACATTTCTATAGACTTGTTTTTTTTTTTTTTTTAAACATGGGCAGGCACCGGGAATCGAACCCGGGTCCTCGGGCATGGCAGGCAAGCATTCTTACCTGCTGAGCCACCGTGGCCTGCCCTATAGACTTGTTTTAATTGGACATTTTCTCAGCCTTAGAACTGTAAATGAGCAACTTATTAAATTCCCCTTTTTCAAAGTCATCCTGATTCTGGTATATTGAATTTCAGCAGCTAGCAAACTAGAACTTCTGTGTGAGACTAAAGCAAGAAATGTTTATTTGGTATAAAATTTGTATTTTGGGTTGGGCCACAGTGGCTCAGCAGGCAGGGTTCTCGCCTGCCATGCCAGAGATCCGGGTTCAATTACCAGTGCCTGCCCAGGCAAAAAAAAAAAAAAAATTATATTTTGACTAGTACATTTCCTAATTTAACATATATGGAGAGTTTAATTGAACACAATAAGTAGACGGAACCTTGAATAGGGCATGAGATTTTATAGGTTTGTCCAGGTTAGTGTGATGCCCAGATATTCCCAGAGTGATTTGAACAGTGAATAATGAAGTATTTGCAAAGTCCCCTTGGGGAAATGGGGATAAAGTGGAAAAATTAAAACTTCCCCATTTGGGTAATTCCTAATATTCTCGCAAGCAGTGGGGACAACCAAATCAATAGGCCGCGCCCTCAATCCTAGGGTTTGCCCCTAAGAAACGTATTCCTGCAAAGGACAGGCTAAGTCTACTAAAATTTAGGCTTAAGAGTCACTCCCAGAGAACCTCTTTCGTTGCTCAGATGTGGCCACTCTCTCTAAGTCAACCCAGCTTGTGAACTTACTGCCTTTCCCCCTATGTGGGACATGACTCCCAGGATATAAATCTCCTTGGCAATGTGGGACAGAAAGCCTGGGATAAACCAGGACCTGGCATCAAGAGATCAAGACAGCCTTCTTGACCAAAAGGGGAAAGAGAGAAATGAGACAAAATAAAGCGTCGGTGGCTGAGAGCTTTCAGAGTTGAGAAGTCATCCTGGAGGTTATTCTTATGCATTTTATAGATATCCACTTTTTAGTTTAACATATAGTAGAGTGGATGGAGGGAAGTGCCTGAAACTGTAGAGCTGTGTTCCAGTAGCCATGTTTCTTGAAGATGACTGTATAATGATATAGCTTTCACAATGTTAACTGTGTGATTGTGAAAAACTTGTGTCTAATGCTCCTCTCATCTGCGGTATAGATGGATGAGTAAAAAATATGGATAAATCATAAGGGGAACTAATGTTAAAATAAATTGAGTAGATTGAAATACTAGTGATCAATGAAAGGGAGTGGTAAGGGGTATAGGAAAACAAAAAAGGGGAAACAAAGGTTAAAATATATTGGGTAGATGGAAATACTAGTGGTCAATGAGAGGGAGGGTAAGGGGTATGGTATGTATGAGTTTTTTCTTTTTATTTCTTTTTCTGGAGCGATGCAAATGTCCTACGAAATGATCATGGTGATGAATACACAACTATGTGATGACGCTGTGAGCCACTGATTGTACACCATGTATGGAATGTTCATATGGTAAGAATGTTTTTGTTTATAGGTTCTTTTGTCAATAAAAACATTTAAAAAAAAAAAGAAGAGATAGGAAGTTCCAACTAGGAAATCAGGATGGACTTGGAGGGAAGACTTGCCCTGCCAGGGAGTAAAGCATGCCAGGAATATACACCGTCCACCAGGAAAGTACGAACTGCAAACAAATCTTGAGTTTCTCGTTAGCTGTGTTCTCCCTGTGATGTAAGGGAGTGACCATTCTGAAGCCATATTATGTAAGTTAAAGGACTGAACAAATAAGTTGATCTATGGGTACTGCCAGGGTGGATATAAACATGGAGTGCAGAGAGGCAAAGTAGGGCCTGGGTGTCAACTCACGGTGTGTTACATCTGGTTTCTTAGAAAAGGCCCAGGAGCAGGGGCCCTTCAGGACCAGGGAGCATACCTAGTGCCGGGGAACCACGACTCCGTTACCAAGGAGGTGATTGCAGTTCTAGGCCGTGATGTTGGAGATGAACCTACAATATCCTGTAACGCCAGAAAGTGGAGCAGTGTTCAGGAGAACACAGGAACCAGCTTCAAGTGATCCCCACTGGCCAAAATCTGCAGAGAATGTGAGTATCAAAACTAGTAAAGATATAACTGCTTATAACCGTATTAAGACAAAAATGCATGCAGGCTCTCCCTTAGCATAATATACTACTGACTGTTAAATGTGCAACCATCACAGTAAATTCTGGCTTAGGAAAGACTCATCAGTCGATGTGAAATCTAAGTGGGAAAGTTTGAAGAGGAGCAGGATATCTACCCATGGCAAGGGGAGCTGTAACTACACCATAGAGATGCTGGGCCACTCTATGACAGAGACGGAAACTAAGTTACCACTGAGGGGCTGTGCAGAAGAAAGCTAACACATCAGGCCTTCCTGCCCTCCCCAGAAAGGAATGCTTACAAGGTTGGCCCTTGGCTGGTATCTGGGAACTTGGATCTCAGGAGGGCATGGCTGTCCACCATTCCCAGGACTCACTGCTCCCTGTGCCTGAACTGTATGTACAGACAAAAGGGCTAATGCCAAAGCCCTGCTTTCCTCCCGGGAGTCTGGAACCTTGGAGCATGCCAGGCAGACAGCCCACGTGACTAGCCCTGGAGGGTGGGTCTCTCCTGGGCTTGCCTGATAGACAATACATCACACATGTCATCACAACTCACTGCTGAGGGAATTAGTCGTGTCCTTGTGACCCCACTGGGAGAGGATTCCTGGAAACTTGCACCTGGTCTTCACTGGACATCATCCCCTGCACCTTCGCCCTTGGCTGACCTTGCTCCGTATCCTTTCCCGGTCATAAACCCTAGCTGTGTGCATGACTGGGTATTGAGTCCTGAGGCCTCCAAACGTATCACAGAGCCTGAGAACAGTACTGGGGACCTGATACCGCCAGTGGCAGATGGGCACCACAAGTCTTAGGTGCGGTACCTGGACAAGGTCACAATGTCATTTTTGTAGCACTCCAACTGGGTTCCATGACCTGAATCTATAAACAAGACACTGTCAGGCCATCTCAAATAGGGGGGTTTTCTGTAAAATAACTAGCCAGGATTTTCCAAAATGTTAATGCCTTGACTAAAAAAGAAAGGCTAAGGCACTGTTCAGATGAAAGGGGACTGAAGAGATGTGCGGTCTAAACACTACATGCATCCTCAACTGAGGAAAAATGCTACCAGGACATTACAGGACAGTGAGCAAAATGCAACTATGGACATAAACTTAGGTAAGAATATTACATCAATGTGAAATTTACTGAATCTGACAGCTGTACTATGGATACACAAGAATGTATCTTTATTGTTAGGAAAGATGCACTGAAGTAGGAAGGAGTAAATGAGGAAGACAGAAGCTCTCAGATGGCTCAGTAAGTCATATAATAATAATATGTGCATATATGTGTTATATAGAGAGAATAATTATGGAAGATGTTAAAAACTGGCACTCGGGACAAAGGGAAAGTGTACAAGTTTTAAGTTTTAAATTATTATAACAAAAAAGTTACATACTAAATATGAGTTTGCAGGATATTTAACAAGAAACAGATTAATATCTGTTACACATGTACAAATCAATAAGGAGGAGATAAGAACCCAATTAAAAACAGATAAAAGATCTGAATAGGCACTTCACAAATTAGAAAAGGTCCCAACATTGATGGGAAAAGGTGCTCAGCTTTATCAGAATCCAAGGAGAAGGTCATTTGAAAAATATTTTTTCACCTATTAAGCTGGAGGTGAAAATACAGGCAAATATCTCACGTCACTGGTGGAAGGAGAGACTGGAAAAGCGTTCTGGCAACTTCTATCAGAACAGACCTAGGCAGCACGACAACACAAACAGGATCGGCTCCACTGACCGGTGTGCTTGGGAGGGGTCCAGATGGGGCATCTTATGTTGTATATATGCTACATGATTTTAAAAAGAGAGACCGAAGAGACAATGACTATTAAATACAATCCATGATCCTGGACTGGACCTAATAATGAAGGGACAAATGAAAAACTGGAATATAGACTGTATTCTTTATATGAGTGTTAATTTTCTTGAATTGGATCACTGCGTTTAAGGTGGTTACACAAGTGAACATCCTTATTCTCAGGAAGTGCACATGGCAGCGAAAGGAGCCACAACACTGTGTTAACAGAGCATGATGTATGCAACCTGCTCTCAATTGTTTAGAATAAGACAGACAGAAACAGAACGCTATACCAAATGTGGCAAAATGTTAAATAGTTGGTAAATCTGGGTAGAGGTACGCTAGAGTACTCTGTATTATTATTAGGTTTTTTTTGGTATGCTGTATGACGGGGTCACATTTCATTATTTTCCCAAATGAGTATCCCGTTATTGCAGTACCATTTGTTGAATTTTTGTTTGGTTGGTTGGGTTTTGTTTGTTCTGCTTGTTTTTTGTTTTTGTTTTTGTTTTTTTTTGGGGGGGCATGCATGGACTGGGAATTGAACCCAGTCTCCTGCATGGCAGGTGAGAATTCTACTACTGAACTACCCTTGCACCTACTCTGTATTATTTTTAAATTATTGTTGGAACTCTTGTGGCCTCTCTCTCTAAGCCAAACTCTGGAATGAAATCAATACCCTCCCCCCTACATGGGAAATGACGTCCAGAGCTGTAAGCAGCATGGGAGATGATTCCTAGGGATGAGCCTGGCTCTGGCTCCACGGGATCAACAATGCCTATCTGACCAAAAGGGGGAAAAAAATGTAATAAAATAAGGCATCAGTGGCTAAGAGATTTCAAATAGAGTCAAGAGGCTATTCTGGTGGTTATACAAGTTTCAGCTAGACACTGTTAATTGTCATGGTATACCAACCCCCAACCAACATGATTCCTGTAAATCCTAAAGAAGATCCAGGCCCCTATCTAAGAGTCTATAAAAAGTTTCACTCACTAAGTTCATTTTTCACAAACCTAAAACTGCCAGATGGTTCCTAGGTCAGATAAGCCCTGAAACCCAGAGGTACCAGTCTCTCCCCGAATATCAACCAGTTACATCCCCTATCTATCCCATAATGTCAAAACCCCTTTTCCACATGAAGAAATTAGAAGGGTCACTGCCCAAATATCCCTAAAGACTGGGAGAGGATCAAAGGAAAGGAGGAGCTGTAACAGAGAAGATAGGATATAACAAATAAGTATGACAGTATGACTACTGAATCATTATATTGATATTTCTTTTTCGTCTAGTGTCTTCAAGCAGCTAGAAGGAAACTCCTGAAATTGTGGAACTGTAACTCCTACCATACACTGAAATTTGTTCTATAACTACTTGTTAAAATTTACTGCTTTTTTTGTATATGTTATATTTCACAATAAAAAAAATGTTTAAAAAAAATGGGAGGCAGAAGATCTTCCAATTGCTACTAAAAGAGAAAAAAAAATTATTGTTGCAATTCTCCCACAAGTCTGAAATTATTTCAAAATAAAATGTTTAAATAAAAAATAGGGGCTCAGAATTTCTATTTTTACAAATCTCAGAAAACTGAGAGCACATATGCAAAGATGTGTCAATGAAGCACTGCTTGTTATAACAAAAAAACAAAAAAAAAACCTACATGGATGTATCCAAATAAAACATGTCCTAAATTAACTAGCAGTTAAAAAGTGACCTGGCAGGACCACCAAGACAAACTGCCAAGTGAAAATAGCATGTCACAGAGCAAACGGGCTCCTGACAGCTAAGCAACAACAAAGGCCAATGAGGTGGCAAGGGCAACAGGAAGCACAGGTGCCAGCTTGCCACCGGGGGCTCGGAGGTGAGACGTGGGGGGCTCTGCCTCCATGAGAATCCTGTGCAGATACACACTTGCACAATTAAAAAATGTTTTACGAAGGTGAAAGTAAAAAACAAATAGATATACAATAATAATAGTAAGAGGCAACGATAAAAGGCAATTCACAAAAAATATATACAAAAATGAACATAAAAGTATATTAAATCTCATAAAAAACTGAAACTAGCAATGGGATCATTTTTTGCCTATAATTCTGAAAAACATTTTGAAGATCAACAATATCTATGGATAGCAAATGTTTGCAAAACTATAAACAGTACCAGCTTTTTGGAGAATAATTAGGTAAAATCTACTAGAATTCTGAAATGCTCATACCTTTGGCCCTTTATTTTCATTTTTAGAAATGTATCCTACAGCAATACTCCTACAGCTGCTTTAAGATATGTATTATGTGTGTGTGTGTATTTATATATATATATGTGTGTGTGTGTGTAAGAATGTTTACTACATCACTGTTACAGCAAGAGACTGGAAACACCTCAAATGCCCATCATACAAGTAGTCATACAAGGGAATGAAATTAGCAAGGATGAGTTTCTGTACGTACTGATGTGAAAACATATCCAAGATTACGTATGGTTAAAAGTGAAATAAGTGAATGCTTATTTCACTTTTAACCAAATGGTAGGTTTATAATCCAATGTAAAAAACCGAATGGTAGGTTTATAATCCAATTAAAAAATAAACAAATAAATGGGTATAGGAAAAAAAACTTAAGAGGAATACCTATCAAACCACTGTTGGTTTATGTGGAGGGGAAAAGAAGGGGAAGGGTTATGGAAGGGGGACTTTCACTTTCTGCTTCCCTAACTACTATGATATATTATTTTTGTCAACAGAAAAATAGTAAAGTTTGAAAGCACACCTGATCTCCAAGTATGCCTGATACGTCTTTTTATTTTCCTGCAGAAAAGCAGCAACATGAGAAAGAGCCTAGATTCCATGCTGGCTGCACCATAAGCTAGGGCCCTTGAGCTCTTGAGTGCAGTCTGTTCTCTGCCTTGTGGGGAGCACTGAGTTCAGCCAGGACCAGCCAGGCAGCCAGGAGAGATTCTTTCACTCTCTGAACAGTGAGAAATGAAGAGCCAACCTTTGGCAGCATCACCTCCTCCAGCGGCCAGGCGTTCTTCCTGGTCTGTCTCCATGATCAGAGCAAACAGCATAGTGGAGACAGAAAACAGCTCGTGCCACCCACTCCTGCACCAATGCCAACTGTTCATGCCAGGAGTAGCTATCAAGTCCTTGCAGAATCATCCACTCATGAAACGCACACACATGTACCCTTACACGTATTTGTCATCATTAAAAACTACCTCTGCATCCTCAAATTTTGGTTAAATTATCACAGTATATAATGATTTATGGACTATGTATATTGTTAAGTGCTTGCAAACTGGAGACTTCAAAGTCAACAGACAGACAAGAAGAAAAGAACCTGCAGAATTTTCTATCAGCTCATGACAGAAGAATTCTATAGCAAATGAAATCTTTCTTTCTGGATTCATGAATGTAGAGCGGCAGAAAACAAATAAAGAATATCATGCCCACATACTAGTGTTCCCTAGTGTGATGGCCTTTCGTGGAATGTCTCCTGGAGAGGCAATGAGATAAGAAGGACACAGGAGGAAACCTAAACAGATATCAAGCCCTGTAAGTGCCACAGCGATGGACAAACAATTCAAGGAAAATGAAATTGGAAGGAAATATTCAAAACCCAATTTAACCTGATTAAACTCAGGTGGCCACAGGACAAGAACGTGGTGGCTGCGGGAGCTCACAGCCCAGGAGCCAGGGTTCGACTGGGTGAATGTGCCGAGGGCAGCCCACTGGCCCTGAGCAGACAGGCAGAAACACAGCTGCTCATGTGCGGGCAGGTCAAGGAAACCTGACACAAAGAGCACCTCAGGGAAAGAATCTGAAAACTCAGAGCTGCCTGCGTTTTCCCTCAGTGAATACTTACACAGCATTCTGTCCAGTAAATATGAAGAAAGGGGAAGGTAAGCAGAGCTTTGTTTCCTTCTTTGGGCAGCAGCTCCTCTTTGAACTGAACAAAACTGGACTCCAGGTGAATCATCTTAGGAGCACGGCCATAGGACCTATAAACGATTTTTTTAAAAGTCACTGAGAAAATGACTAAAGAATGCTGAGCAAGGAAAGTGGCAACAACAAATACTTTAATTCAGATTTATAAATTCAAAAATGTAACACTGATATTGTCTAAAATACTTTATGAACCATCTTAAACACAGTTTATATCTGGAAGCCCCTTCCCCCCACACCTTCCACTCTGCTCCCTGATACAGGCACAGCAACACATTCGAGCCCGCAGGGCCCTTGGCAACTGTGCGGGCTTCTGAGCACGTGGGCGCTGCTCGCATGCAGCTCAGGCTCTAAATGACTGTCCCAGAGGCAAACTGCAGCTCCAGAGTCCAAGCGCACTTTAAAGTTGTCAAAGCTTTAATCACACTGAGTTTACTGCAACAACGTGGATCTGCGAGAGAACAGTCTGCTGAAAGAACAGGTTTCTGTTTGCAGAGCTTCTCAACCCAAGAAGCTACATCTCCACAGCAAAATCCCACAAACTAGACATCTGATCCAAGGATGCAGCATATTTTACCATGCTTCTAAAAAAATAAATTATGCCGCCTGTATCAATTTTCCATCCCTTTATTTTCAACTTCTAGCAGCAGTGTCTCCTTTAAACATCTAAAGCTGAATTTTGTATGTTTTAATCCAACTAAGGAGGCTCTACTTTAGTAATTAGATACCAACCACATTTAACATGATTCTGCTGATGCTTGACCTCGTGTATCTTTCATTTACAGGTTTTCTTCTTTTTCCTGTCCTTTGTGAAATTAATCTTCCATTTTTACCTTGTCTCGCTGATGGTTAAAAGTTTGACAACCTTTTTCTAGTCCACTGCTGCTTACATTATTATTTTTTAATATGCATAAGCTTAAATTTTTCTCTCAAAGATTAAAGCTAATGTCTACCCCTTCCTTGAGCAGACTAGAACACTGCACTTTCTTCTCCCTGCTCTCCTTCCACACACGTGAAATTTTACACTTTTCAATTTTTAAAATGATAGATATCTTACTTTAGCATACCATTTTCATAACTTGTTCACTAGTAGTTGCTTCTTTCATACTCTTAATTCTGAGTTTGTTTTTCTCCTTGTTGAGGACCATCCTTTAATTATTTCGGAGAGGATGTTTAAGTTTCTGATCTCATATACTGTATGTGTGAAATATAGTGTGTCCAAATCATCTCAGGTCATGACATGGAATGAAAATCATATTTGAATGGCACTCCAATGTAAACACATGTGGCTTTTTGCAGCCAGAGGTGATTAAATGGCCCTTGGCTATCTTGGGTCCCATGTGGCTACCCCAAGGCCTGAGAGAAGCAAAGGGTCTCCACACATTGGTTTCTCTGCCCAGGAAGTGCTAATTCAGTCTTCCCTCTTGAATGGCAGTGTGAGTGAGCTCAGATCTTTAGGTTCAAAGGCCCTTTCCCTCGACTTGAAGCATGTCACACAGGGATTGTTAACGGAAGCCGTAAATCTGCTCCTCCTGCCTTTACTCTGCTCGGCATGTGTTCTAGCTTGCTAACTGCTGGAATGCAATATACCAGAAACAGAATGGCTTTTAAAAAGAGGAATTTAATAGGTTGCTAGTTTACAGTTCTAAAGCCGAGAAAATGTCTCAATTAAAACAAGTCTATAGAAATGTCCATCTAAGGCATCCAGGGATAGATACCCTGGTTCAAGAAAGCCGATGAAGTTCATGGCTTCTCTCTCAAGTGGAAGAGCACATGGCGAACACAGTAAGAGGTTCTCTCTGATCTAGAAAGGCACATGGTAAACATGGTCAGAGTTCCTCTCTCATCTGGAAGGGCACATGACGAACATGGCATCATCTGCTAGCTTCCTCTCCTGGCTTCCTGTTTCATGAAGCTCCCCGGGAGGCATTTTCCTTCTTCGTCTCCAAAGGTCGCTGGCTGGTGCACTCCGCTTCTCATGGCTATGTCGTTCTGCTCTGCTCTCTCTGAATCTCTCCCATTCTCCAAAATGTCTCCTCTTTTATAGGACTCCAGAAACTAATCAAGACCCACCCAAATGGGTGGAGACACACACCTCCAGCTAATCCAGCCTAACAACCACTCTTGATTAAATCACATCCCCAGGCAGATGATCTAATTACAGTTTCAAGCATATGGTGTTGAACAGGAATTAGAAGAAATGGCTGCCTTTACAAAATGGGATTAGGATTAAAACATGGCTTTTCTAGGGTACATACATCATGTCAAACGAGCACAGCATGGTCATTTTATTTTGCGCTTTTCATTCTGCTTGACGTCCAGGGGGCTCCTACAATCTCCTAATTCTTCAAATATTGCCTGTGTTCTGCTCTCTCTAGTCTCTCCTTTTGAAATTCCCATGAGACAGACCACAGTAATTTATGGCTCTATTGTCCACATCTCAGCTTTCCTACACGCTTCCATGCTCAGCTCTTGGCATGAATCTCAAGAGTTTCTAAGCTCCATCTTCTCACCCACTAACAGCACTCAGATAGTCATTGCATCTAGTAAAGATTCTGCTTCCGTTATTTTTTCATTTCCAAGATTTAATCAATTAATTTAAATTTTTATCAAAGTGATATATGTACCTACTTTAAGTGCAAACAATAAAATATTAAACTGTTCACAGACACCACCACAGTAGCTGCCTACCCCACCCTCCTGTGGCTTCCCTCCCGAAACCCTCTCAGCTCTTTGTTCGGGCACTTACCTCTGTGCCCCTAAATAGAAAGCTGCTATCTCCCGAGAGGTTAATTTTAGACACAATCTCGACCATGTGTGATGGGAGATGCTGGTTTAGCTCTGCCAATCCAGCCCCTTTCTGTCCCTCCATCCTCTCCAGAACTTTATCACAACTTTATATTCCACATTCTACATTGCCCTTATTATTAAATATAAAAGCACTGTTCACTAATGAACCAAGTAATGGACCATAATTATGGTAGTTTTATAATGCAACTTTTGTTCTTGGAATTGACAATGGCCTCCATTTTTCATTTTCTTAACTCAGTATGTCATCATTTTTAAATGCGTTCTGTTTCTAAGTCTAATGGAGCACACCCTCAGTACTTTCCTGAGAAAGAGAAAATAGTTTGGTCTATTCCTGGGGCCATTTGGTTTCTCCAGAGATGAATTTTCTATCCCCAGCCTGTGGAACGCGTATCTGGCGACAGAGTCCTTAGATCTGAGCTGTGCCAGTAGGTGGCAGTTCTCACTGTGTGGAAATTACACCTGCACCAAGTCCCTGCTTTCAGAAAGGCACATCTGCCCTGCATTCTGCTATGCCCAGTACCACAGGGTCTGGAGCCCAGTGTCTGCAGCACCACCCTCTTGGCTGCTGGGGGGTGGAGGGGGCACAAGCAGTCGCATCACCACACACACGGGAGAGGAGACCTGCCACTGACCGCTCCTGGAAGCATCTCCAGCCTGCCCCCCTTCCTAAACCTGCCCTTCTTTCTCTTCCAAGCTCTCCATCTTGTCCCATTGCCAGCCTGGACTGACCTGCTTCTTGCAGAGCCACCTCTGCAGACACTTGAGTTCAACTTCCCCAGCATTCTTTCCCAATTCCTTCATCTGTTCTTCTTCAAAGAACGGCCACCATCTTCTGGCTACTGCTGCCCCACCCCACTCCCCCCTCTGTTCATGTGGACTGAGGCCTTTTCCAGGCCTTGATTCCTACTGGCAGGGCTTCAGGAAAGCAGAGAGATGAATGCATGCACCTATACTTTTCTCTACCCAGTTTTTGGTCTTGTTTCATGGATATATCTTTTTCTTCTCTCTCTGAATGTCTACATTGTGTATACTTATTTAAAATTTAAGATCTTATTTAAAGCTACTCCATTTCTCCAGGAACTGAACTCCTCCATTTGTTGGATTTGCTCTCTCTCAGAGTAGTGGGCTCCCTCGGGGGCTGAGCAAATCCTCTGTAAGAGAATTTGCTCACATTCTTTCTTGTAAAACGTTATAATCGGGCACAAGACTAGATTCACTAGAGAGCTGGGTAAATTCATACCCAAAAAGCCTAGTTAATTCTTCCTATTAGTAGGGTACAATCTGATGGTCAGAAGGGAATGATTTAGCAAAGCAGAGTTACATGGACAATGACTAATGATATGACATATTTTATATACTCTGGTTAAAATCAGATTCGGTTCATTAACAAGTCAATAGCCAAACAATTCCGCAAATAGTATCCAATCTTAGCAGAAATAAGTTTTCCAATAAGATATTCAAAGTTATTATTATTAAATAATTCAAAGACATTCAATTATTTCCTCTGAGTAAGTCACTAGATGAACAATTACATTCCTATAACAGGATGTTTTAGTTTGCTAAAGCTGCTGGAATGTAACACACCAGAGATGGATCAGCTTTAATTTAGCTACATATTTACAGTTTCTCAGAGGAAAGGCAGCTAGCTTTCCTGTGAGTTTTCTATGTCACATGGGAAGATAACCAGCAGTGTCTGCTGCCTTTTCTTCTGGCTTCTGGCTTCCAGTGGCTCTCTCCGGGTGTGCTTCCG
The DNA here is from genome assembly GCA_004026745.1 of Myrmecophaga tridactyla. NCBI lineage: Eukaryota > Metazoa > Chordata > Mammalia > Pilosa > Myrmecophagidae > Myrmecophaga > Myrmecophaga tridactyla. The sequence goes on along the minus strand of PVIY010031715.1, from coordinate 8,992 downwards.
GATCTCCAAACCTCTGGGTCTGAGCTGAGGTGTGCTGGGCTGTGCTAAGCTGTACTGAGCTGCTGCTCTCTCTTCTGACTTCTCCTTTGAAGCCTCACACATTGCGGAAGGCATTCCCCTTCGCTGACCTGCAGATGTAATCAGCCTTAGAAGAAATTTACACACTGATTTTCCACAGGAACAGAACAACTGGGCACCATCATCTGGCCAAGTTGACACCTGAATCTTAATTACTACACAGGCCCTCTGGGACTGCTGATCTATTATTGTTTTTTTTTATCCTATTTTTTTCCTTCCAATTTTTAAATAGTATCTTTCTGTATACTTTATCCTTCAAAAAAGAGCACAGGCACTCAGGCTAGAGAGAGCTCTTGGTAAGACTGCAAATAGCTACCACATCTTCTGCTGTCAGGGAGAGTTCAATGAGTAAATGTCGCCTTTCCAACCTCTACTTTTAAGATATTCTGATGCACCATCAATAATCTGAAGTGATTTCTAAAAATGTGGGTCTTTAACTCAAAATAATTGTCTTGCTTCTACCATCCCCCATGTCTCATTAAGAAAACTACCACATTCCTGAATAAGACTCACCAATTAGGTAATACCACTCAGTTTATTTACAAGAGGGTTTAGAACTCAAACCTTAACTTACACTACTTGAATTTGCTCACATAAACATCTAAAAAAATGAGAAGGGGGATATAGTCAAAAAACAAATACACCATACCTTCTCCATTCCATTGGTTCTCTTGGAAGCTGCTGGGAAAGTGTTGGATAGATAGAGGTAAATAAATTCTGATCTCCAGCACCTATAACAAGAATAAGGAGAAAAGCATTTTGAGGGGAATATAGGCACCTCAGGACATTGCCACGGGATAAGTATCACTTCCCTGGTGACGGCCCACAGAGTTTGAACCAGAGCCAGCTCGATTCCACCCAGCTCTGTACTTCACAACAAAGCACCCACCATCTTCCACCTAGAGAGCACTGCCAAAAAAATGCTACGCAGAAAAGGAAATCTGGAAAAGAGACTGACTTCTTCATCCCAGAAGAAGTCCATGCTCGTGCAAATGCCAGCTGGAGCTAAAACAGGCAGGTCCCTTGCTGTGAGTACCCACTCTCCAAGGCCCTTCACAGGTGCACTCTCCTTTGGCCTTACTAAGCCCCCCAGAAGGTAAAGGACATGACGCACTTCACAGGTGAGGATGGACATGTGAGCCGAGAGGCCACCGCCCGCAGAACACAAGACTAGCGGCAGCAGTTACTAGCCACGAGGGTGCCTGACTTCACGCAGCTCACTTCAGTTATTAACCTAACTTTAATAGACCTGAAAAACCCCTTTAGTTCTCATGACAATATAACTGTATGATACCTAACGCTAAAAGAAGAAACTTTTACTACAGATAACTAAAATTCTTAGACCAGAGGAGCATTATAAGTGAAATCATTTTCCAAATTGCTTTACTTTGAGCTTAAATGAGTTATTGGAAATTGCTCATTTTTGCTATCATGACCCTTAAAAACAACAACCATATAACAAAACCACCTCCCTGGTGAGAGCACTGACATTTGTGGTGGGTAAGAGTGGTAAGGATCCAAGAAACAGCAGAGCGTAGGGCCCAGGGCGCAAGCTCTGGAAGCCCACTGCTGGCGCAAGTCTCAGCACTACCATGTACTGACCTAGCCATCTTGGGGATCACAGCACCCCACTACATCTCAGTGGACCCTTGGTAAAGTGGAAGATATGAAGACCTATCTCAGTAGGGTGGGGAGGAGCTGAGTCCGCACAGGAGTGACTTGAACAAGCCCCCCCCCCCCTCCACAGGGTAAATACTCAGTGTCACTGTTCCTACATTTCACTTCTGTTACAATAAAAACAACTCTTACGTTTTAACATTAATTACTTTTCATCTTGTTCATTTATTTGGTGGTCATCTTAGATATTAAAATAAGAAAGTCTCAGCTAGGTTCAGGCTTCTTCTCTTTGACTGCCAACTTCTCTTGCCTAATTGAAAGGTTCCAAGATTAATACATAATATCACTATTCTTTTGCCAAGTGGAAATTAGGGCAATTACATGGGAGCTATCTCCCCATCCACTCAGTTTTCATATAACACGAAAACATGGGTCTTGCAATAAAGGTGCACATACACGTACACTGATTCACACTTGGTGAAAACTGGGGTATCCGCACACCCCACCAGCCCACCTCCTGCCCACAGCAAGGCTCGTGAGAAAGAAGGCAGTAACAGTGACACGTTTTCTTACCCTCTACCATGGAATAAATCTTTCATCTACCCCCTGAAATGAATTTTAAAAGACTGCAGGTCAATCAACACATCTGCCAAGGACAAACACGTCGTTGGAGGTGACAGGATTCAACCTGTGACCATTTGGCCTCAGCACCCCAAATTTAGATTTGATGGTCGAATTGTTCTAACCTACTGAAGCTCTGCAGTGACTCAGTAAGAATGTGAAGTAAAACTATCACAATTTTCTCAAAGCACATCACTATTAATTACGTTACAATTAAAGCTTTATATCAAATATTATGAAAACTGGAAATGCCTTTAAAGATGGGCTAAGGAGAGCCAGGGTCCAAGAAGAAGCTTAGGGGAAAAATCAAAAAAAGAACTAGAGCAGAGCTCTCATGATCAGTGATTAAATTAACACATGTTCTTGCAGCTTCCTGAAACAAACCAAACATAAGTAAAAAGTCAGAAGAGCTTTGCGGCCTGAAATGTAAAAGTAGATCAGCTTCTAGGATTTTTCATTTAATCCCATGGGCCTGAGAAAATCCAATAGGGATGCAGTTGCTCATAAAATAAAGACTAAAAGTAAAAGTGAGATGTAGATTTAGGGTCAACGTGCCCATGTTCCAAGAACCATGATCAGAAAATTGCTGTTTGTTTTTTTTCTGGTGTAGGAGGCTATTAAAAGTCACCTTAGACCATTTATTTCAACAACAATGATTTATTTTTTTTGGTGTAGGAGGGAAGAGTTAGAGAAATCATTTATAAGAGTAATTTAAAGCACAGCCATTTACGTAAGAGCCATTTTTCTCTCCCTGGGTGTGGCCCTCCAGTTCTGGCGGCCAAGACAGGATGCACGTGGCGAAGCAAGGAGGCTGTGGGTCAGGGTGGCACCCAGGGGCCCACACAGTCCTCTGAGAATGAGCACAGTGCTGCAGGAGCTCTGGGCAGCCCAGACATCCTTACTGAGGTCAGGGTTTAAGAAGCAGACCTCTGCCCACCAGTGCCTGACGCTACCCTGTCAAGGGGGCCAGCTGAGGACAAGGCAGGCAAGTCCCGCTCTGCAGAGAGAGGTGGAGCTAGGCTGGGGTACTGCTGGTGACTGCTGGACCCCCTGCAAGGGATAAGGGTGGTCCCTTGTGAAGGAAGGCACAAGTCTCAGAATGGCCAACAAAGCGGGGCAGTTCCTTGGGTGTCTGGTTTCATGAACCGATACATTCAGATATTTATACCAGTTTGACTTGGATTTTCTGCTAAAGGCAGTTTGCAAGTAAGTAACAGAATGTCATTATTTCCTGGATATATTACTGAATTCTCTCAAGCTTTTGCAAGGAAATATTTACATATTAATTGCCTAATTCAAATTTTTTTTATTTTAAAAAGCAGATGAGGACTAATTAAACATAGGGAAAAATTAACTTTAAAAGGTGATTTCATGAGCTTCCAGGAAGATAGTCAAATGGGATAGGCTGAGTTCACCCCTGCTCCACAGAACTAGAAAAGTGATAGAAAAAAGACCAGGACAGCAGTTCCAGGGTACAAGTGACCAGAGAGGGACTTTTATATTACATAGGGAGGATCTGGATGAAAAAGCGGAGAAATTATGATCGAGAGGACAGGGTGAGTTTATTCGCACCTGGGAAGGGCTGCATGGCACAGGCCAGAGAGTGTGTGTAGGAGGCCACTGCACTCCCACACTGCCTCTCAGCTCCGCAGCCAGGAGCTCTCGTGAGGAACCCGAAGCCAGCAGACTTGGTTTACCTATGCACAGAGAACTTTGTAGTACACAGTACCTACCCTGTACCCCTGAAGGCAAGCTGCTGTGGGCACCTGGTTTAGGCTGAGACCGGGGGACTCTCCCCTTGAGGGGACACAGAGCTGAGCTGATCTGATAATTGGCAAGCAAAACAGAATTCCCTGGGTCCTGCTGCTGCTTCTACCCTTTCTCCATGGAGAGGCGGGATAAGGGAGCAAGCCACATGGCACCACCAGGCACTCCCGGGCTGGCTATGGCAGGGGAAGTTGAAACACTCAGTCCCACAGCCCAAGGTCATTACACGCAGGGGCCTGAGGACCACCAGACCCATCAGGCCCACAGGCGGATTCTCCACCGAGGTACACACTGCCCACCCCCGAGCCCCAAGGTTGGCAGCCTTCAACACACATGGAGACCTTGGCTGGAATTGCACTGGGTCTCCATTCAGCTCACCCGGCCATCACAGTCACAATTGGGGAGAGGAGGGCCTGAGGGGAAGAGAAGGCCCAAGAGCACCATCCGCTAGGAAGACATGGAAAGTGCAGTCTGGCAAACTGCCTATTTCTTAGCTTTTAACAGATCTCCAATTACAGTTCCACCTCCTGCTTGAGGTCCCGGCCATGATTTGGTGGGGAATTAGTGAAAAGACAAGTGCAAAAGGAGACCTTCAATGCAAACCCAAGCAACTACAAAATCCTAGACAAGGGAAAACAACTTTCAAAATAATCTTATCAAGATAATTAAGTGCACAAGGTGCACAAATATAAGAATCACTGGTGTCCCAGGTGGAGAAGAGAAAAGGGCTGGGAAGATTATTTGAGGAGAAAATTGGGGAAAACTTCCCAACCCTTGAAAAAGACATATATATGCAAATCAAAGAAGTTCAACAAACTCCAAATAGAATAAATCCAAATAGACCCACACCAAGACACATCCTAAACATACTGTCAAATTCTGAAGAGAAGCATAAAGTGCTGAAAGCAGCAAGAAAAAAGCAATCCACTATATACAAGGAAGACCCCATGAGACTAAGTTTGGGACATTCAACAGGCACCATGGAAGCAAAAAGGCAAGGGGATGGTACATTTAAGATTCTAAAAGAGAAAAATTTCCAGACAAGAATTCTTTATCTAGCAAAGCTGTCCTTCAAGTGTGAGGGAGAGATTAAAATTTTCACAGAAAAAGAAATACTGAGAGAATTTGTTAAGAGACCAGCCCTGCAAGAAATACTAAAGGGAGGTCTACTGGCTGGAAAAAAAAAAAGAAAAGAAAAGGAGAGAGAGGTCTGAAGGAGGGCACAGAATTGAAGAATATTCATAAAGATAACTTAAAGGATGAAAAGGGGGGGAGGAGAAATATATAGATTTGACAAATAAAATTCAAAGGAAAAGAGGGTATATTTAAGAACTCATTTACATGTAATAACTTTGAATGTTAACGGACAAAACTCAACAATTAAAAGGTACAGATTGGCAGAATGGATTTAAAAATATATCCATCTATATACTGCTTACAAAAGCATCCTAGACCCAAGGATACAAATAGATTGGAAGTGAAAGGATGGAAAGAGATGCTCTACACAAGCTGTAAACACAAAAAAAGCAGCAGTAACTATATTAATATCAAACAAAATTTTGTCTCTCTAAATGCAAAGATGTCATAAGAGACAAGGGAGGACACTAAATATTAATAAAAGGGACAAGTCACCAAGAAGAAATAATCATAAATGATTATGCACCCAGTCAAGGAGCTCCAAAGCACATGAGGCAAACACTGGCAAAAATGAAGGAAGCTATAGATGTTTCAACAATAATAGTGGAAGATTTCAATACACCACTCTCCTCTATAGATAAAACAATCAGACAGAGGATCAACTAGAAAACAGAGAACCTAAACAATGTGACAAATGAATCAGACGTAACAGACATATATAGACCATTATACTCCAAAACACCAGGATATACATTTTTCTTTAGTGCTCAAGGAACGCTCTGCAGATTAGAACATATGCTGGGGCATAAACAGGTCTTAATAAATCTAAAAAGATTGAAATTGTTCAAAGTATCTTCACTGACCATAATGGAATGAAGCTGGAAATCAATAACCACCAAAGGACAAGAACTTTCAAAAATATATGGAGGGCAGTGCGGCAATGGCAGTTCAGCGGCAGAATTTCTGCATGCCATGCCCAGGTTCAGTTCCCAATGCCAGCCCATGCAAAAAAAAAAAAAAAAAAAAAACATATATATATATATCTCACACACTTAAACAATCAGTAGGTCAAAGAAGAAACTGCTCCAGAAATCAGCAAGCATCTGGAGATGAACAAAAATGAGAATACAGCATATCAGAACTGTAGAATACAGCATATCAGGATGCAGCAACGGCAGTACTGAGAGGGAAATTTATTGCCCTAAGTGTCTGTATTTAAAAAGAAAAGCAAAAATCAAAAACTTGACAGCACACCTGGAGGAACTAGAGAAAGAACAGCAAACTAAACCTAAAGCAAATAGAAGAGAAATAGATTAAGGCAGAAATAAATGAACTGGCGAACAAAAACAAAAAACACTAGATATAATCAATAAAACCAACAGCTGATTCTTTGAGAAAATCAATAAAAGTGATGGCCCCTTAGTGAGGCTGACAAAGAAAAAAAGAGCAGATACAAACAAAATCAGAAATGAGAGGGGGGTCACTACCATGGAGCTTGAAGAAAAAAAAAAATCCTAAGGGGATACTATGAATAACTATATATGCCAACAAACTAGACAACTTAAATGAAATGGACAAATTCCTAGAAACACACGAACACCCTACACTGACTTGAGAAAAAATAGAAGACCTCAACAAACCAACTACAAATAAAGAGAAGATTCAATCAGCCATCAAACACCTTCCTACAAAGAAAAGCCCAGTGCCAGATTTCTGTTCAAACTCTTCCCAAAAGACTGAGGAAAAAGGAACACTATCTAACTCATTTTATGAAGTTAACATCACGTTAATACCAAAACTGCATAAAGAAATTACAAGAAAGGAAAAGTACAAGCCAATCTCCCTAATGAATATAGATGCAGAAATTCTCAACAAAATACTTGCAAATCGACTCCAATAGCCCATTAAAAGAATTATACAACACAACCAAGTGGGGTTTATTCCAGGCATGAAAAAGTGGTTCAACACCATCAATCAGTGCAATATAAAATATTAACAAGTCAAAAGGGAAAAATTACAAGATCATCTCAACTGACATTGAAAAAGCATTCAACAAAATTCAGCATCCTTTTCTGATAAAAAAACATTTCAAATGGTAGGAATCAAAGGAAACTTCCTCAGTATGATAAAGGGCAGATATTAAAAAGCAAGTCAGCATCATACTCAACAGTGAGAAACTGTAAGCCTTTCCCCTTGAGATCTGGAATGAGACAAGGACGCCCACTGTCATCACTATTATTCGATATTGTACTAGAAGTTCTAGCTAGAGCAATCAGGCAGGACAAAGAAATAAAAGGCATCCAAATCAGAAAGGAAAACTTTTATTATTTGCAGATGACATGATCCTATACATGGAAAAATCCTGAGAAATGTATAAGCAAAGCTACTTGAACTAATAAACAATTAATGCACAGAAATCAGGAAAGTTTCTTTACATAAATGTCTAGTTTGCTAGCTGCCGGAACGCAATATACCAGAAACGGAATGACTTTTACAAAGGGGAATTTAATAAGTTGCTAATTTACAGTTCTAAGGCCGAGAAAATGTCCCAATTAAAACAAGTCTATAGAAATGTCCAATCTAAGGCATCCAGGGATGGATACCCTGGTTCAAGAAGGCCAATGAAGTTCAGGGCTTCTCTCTCAAGTGGAAGGGCTCATGGCGAACACAGAGTTTCTCTCTCATCTGGAAAGGCACATGGTGAATACAGTCAGGGTTCCTCTCATCTGGGAGGGCACATGGCGAACATGGCATCGTCTGCTAGCTTCTTCTCCTGGCTTCCTGTTTCATGAAGGCCCCCAGGAGGCATTTTTCTTCTTCATCTCCAAAGGTTGCTGACTAGTGGACTTTGCTGCTTGTGGCTGTGTGGTTCTGCTTTGCTCTCTCTAAACCTCCTTCTCTCTACAAAATGTTTCCTCTTTTATAAGACTCCAGAAACTAATCAAGACCCATCCAAATGGGTGGAGACACACCTCCAGCTAATCCATCTTAACAACCACCCTTCATTAAATCAATTCTCCAGGGAGATGATCTAATTACAGTTTCAAACATTCAATACTGAACAGGGATTAGAAGAAACAGCTGCCTTTACAAAATGGGATTAGGATTAAAACATGGTTTTTCTAGGGTACATACATCATTTCAAACCAGCACAACAAGTAATGATCAACTGAGGAGACAATTAAGAAAAAATTCTATTCACAACAGCAACTAAAATAATCAAGTATCTAGGAACAAACTACCTGGAATGTAAAGGACCTATATACAGAAAACTACAAAACACTGCTAAAAGAAAAAAAAGTCCCTCCCAAATAGGTAGAAAGACATTCTGTGTTCATGGATAGGAAGGGTGAATGTCATTATGATGTTAATCCTACCCAAACTGGTTTACAGAGTCAACGCAAATACCAATCAAAATTCCAACAACCTACTCTGAGGATTTAGAAAAGCTAGTTATCAAATTTATTTGGAAGAGAAAGGAGCCTCAAATAACGAAAAACATCCTAAAAAAAAGAATAATGAAGTGCAAAACTTACACTTCCTGATTTTTTTTATTTTATTTTATTTTATTTTAATTTTTTATTAATTAAAAAAATTACAAGAAACACAAACATTCCCAACACATACACTCAGCAATTCACAATATCATCACATAGTTGCATATTCATCATCATGATCATTTCCCAGAACATTAGCATCAATTCAGAAAAAGAAATAAAAAGACAACAGAAAAATATAACAAACAGAAAAAAAAATTTTTTACAGGCCATAC
>PVIY010031714.1:16612-29782 GCA_004026745.1 Myrmecophaga tridactyla | reverse complement strand
TGCACATTATTTTACTGTTCTTCAAATACATGTAGCCTTATGTATTCGAGTTGATTTTGTGAATTTCAGTGTGTTTGGTTAGTGAAAAAGCCTCCAGAAAGGCTCTTGACAGGATGAGCAGGTGGACAAGTCAGAAACTGTTCTGATTCCCACAGAAAATGTTCCTCGTGCCTGCAGAGTCCGTGATTGTGTCCAATCCAGTGAGATACCATACCTTTCTTATGCCATAGCCCAAGATACATTCAATTCTTTTAGTATCAGAACTTTGTTTCAAATGGAGGGCAAATTTAAATGCTCTTTTGGTTGCCTACTAGCCCAGAGCAGGAGATCCATTTGCACTGAATTATGACTCCAAAGTGCTATGTTGAAGTCCTAACTCCAGTGTTGCCAGAGTTCCTTCATCACTGGAGCCCCATTCAGGCAATTCCTTATTGCAAGAAGGAATTCAAGGATGAGACAGAAGCCATAGGCAAATGAGAAAATTTATTGAAAAGAAAGTACATGCTTGAGGAGTGACTGCAGTTGTGCTCAAGGGAGAGATGCATGCAAGTTTGGCACATGGGTTTTTATCAGATTAGACAAAGGAAGGTGGAGTTTGAGATGTTGGTACATTGCAATTGGTTAGGAAACTTTCAGATTAAGGGCTGCAAGTAAGCTAATTTGATTGGTTGTCTATACATTCTTGTCATTGGTTTGTAAACATGTTAATTAAGGGTTGTAATTCAGCTATTGCAATAGGGTGAATAAACATTCAAATTAAGGATTGTGAACAGGTTATTGTGATTGGTCCATGCTCTGTGGTTGAACAATGTATCCTGCTTTGCTCAATTGCTTCAGGTTTTAGGAACCTGACGGTTCTCAACAGATGAGCCCCTCCCATCTCCCCACACTGGGTCTGAAGGTGCCTCAGGGACTGCAAGATGTTTTTCCTAATGCTAAGCTGCCTTAACTCCGCTAAGAGAGTTTACACCCTTATTCTTAAGGGGTAGTCGAAAGGTGATGGTCTCTCTTCTAGAACTTCTTCCTGTTGATCAGGGATTGTAGTCCCTGCCCAACAGAGTGTATAACTCTGTATGGGTTAGGATGGGGAGGCCCTTGCTCAGTGTCAGGGAGGGCAGCGCATCCGTGAGTCAACATGAGTTTCCTGTAAAGGGATTCTAAACTGGTGGAGACAAATTTGACAAGAAGGTTAAAGATGCATGTTCCAAATAACAGAAAGGCAAGCAGGGGAATTAGAGGTCTCAGAAAGGGAAGAATCCAGGAAAGCAGACAGGAGAGGGAAGAAACCTGTTTCTAATTTGTTCCTGCATTTTCACAGAGATATTCTGATTCATCTATTCAATCTTTGATGTATTGTTAGAGCTGTCCTGATTGGGTAGCTGTGAGCAGGTCCAAGTCACGCTTATTATGAAATACCACTGTGGCTAGGGACCCTACCTGGGTCTGAATGAGACCTAAAGCCTGGTTGCTATGCTACAAGATAATTCACGGGACAAATTATGATGAAATTGATGGCTAGTGAGTAAGCCCCCTGTTTTCAAACCAGGTCCCAGTACTGAAGCAAACAAGGGTATAAAGATGGGGATTGCTCTTTTTTTTTCTTTAGAATACATACAGTATTATTTGTTACTCTGTATTTTGAGTTACTTTAGTCCTAATTAGATTAACATCATTCACATATTGCTGTATGGAGTAATGCTGACTGTTATTGCTGGAGAATTTTAACTTTGACTTTTAGGTGTCATGCAGATACTTAAAGCATCAGAAAACTACGGCATTATACAAAGAGCAAAGCATTTCAGAATTAGTGCTGTTAGAGCCTATAAGTCAAGCCCCAATCTTCCTATAATCATTCTCAAATGAAGCCCCTCCAAGAAACACAAACATTTGATGGTTTTTCCACATTAGGGCCATCAACCACAAACCATAGCAAATGGTTTGCCCTGCTTCACCTGCACACATCTACTAGGGCTATGCCAATGAGTAGGCAGAACATACTTGATACTTGCATTGTTGCTCCTTTTTAAAAGTCCTTTATGTTGAAGATGAATCCCTGACCTCTAGCTGGCCATGTACACTTCCAGGGAAGCTCCAGAGTAAAGCAGTATAACTAACAAGTAAATTTCGCTGTCTCCATGAACTACATCATACATATTAAAACTCGTTATAACTTCTTGCAGTCATCAGTGAAAACAAATAAAACTTACTCTCTCAAACTTTCCATATCCATCTAGGCCTTGCAGTGAGTGACTACAAAATTCACCTTTTACACCTTCTAGAACTTTTTATATCCCCCTATAGCTTGTAGTCAGTAATGACTATAAAATTCACTGTTTAACTGGGCTGGGCAGGAATTTTGTCCTTAAATCCTTGCCTTTCAGAAGCAGATAGCCACTGAGAGTAGAGTGAAGAGGGACACAAAAGTTCTTTAAGATCCAGAACTGCTTAAGGTGGTCCTCAAAGAATGAAGACGATTCCTCCCTAGAAGGGGGTGGGGCACCCAGGGCAATGAGAAATTGATGGGGCACCACAATGTTTTTAAGTTTACAAAGAAGAGGGGTAGTAAAGGTCCTAAGTTTTGGCTTTAATGTTAACTTCCATAACTAGGAAAGTCTGAGTGGAGGTAGGCTTAGAGTGGCAGCTCAGGGCAGAGTGGCATCAGTGTTAATTAAGAAACTGTCTTACTGCCATGCTAAAGGGCAGCTGTGGCTCCTCTAGGTTGATGGTGAAGTCAACAGAGCCCCAAGTGGCCTCAGCGCCCTCAGTCTTCTCCACCATCATTACAGGGCTCTGGGGAACTCCTGCACTCCTCGAGGAGGCAGCTCAGTCCCTGGGCCCAGCGCTCATGTTGGTGTCACCCAGGGAAAGCCCCCAGTCAGTCACAAGTCTGTGGGTCACCTAGAGGTTTCTGGCACTTTCTCTGCCTATGACCCTTCTATTCACCGTGGCAGCAAGGCCGTTGAGGCTTGGAGTTGTGATTCAGATAACCTCTAGTGGATATTACCTCTTCAACAGTGAGTGCAGTAAACTGAGCCTGTCCCTGATATTCTGTTTACTTCTCATCACCTTCTCCTTGGCCCTGTATTAATTGTTAAATACAGAAAAGGCAGTTTTACCAGGACATCAGTGGGAGTTTACAGGCCCATGGAGAGTTTTTGCAGCTTTCTCCAAATTTCAGGGGCAGAGTGGCTAACGAAATAGGTGACCAGCAAAATCTGTCCTTCCTAAGATCTACATTAGTATACTTCTTTAGAGTTTACACTAGACTTCCCTGGAATAGAGCTGGGTTTCCCTCTTCCTTTTGAGTGATCTCCCTTATTATAATTAATCAGCTTGGTGTTACATTTTCACATGCCTGTTAGCAAAAAAGTTTTAAAAGGGAGTCATTTCCTGCAAGTGAAGTGATTGCCCTCCCCCTACATGGGACATAACATTCAGGGGTGAAAGTCTGCCAGGCAATGTGGAAGATGACTCCCAGGGATGAATCCAGCCTTGGTACCATGGGATCAACAATTCCATCTGGACCAAAAGGGGGAAAAAGTGTAACTAATAAAGTATCAGTGGCAGAGAGAGTTCAAATAGAGTTGAGAGGCTACTCTGTAGATTGCTCTTATGCAAGCTTCAGTTAGACCTTGCTACCTATCATGACCTGCCAGCCCACAACTAGGACCAGTCTAGCCAATCCTAAAAAACACCCAGGGCAATATATAAGATTCCACAAGGGTTCCATGCACTAGAGTAATTTTCCAGAAACCTACAACCTCCGGATGGGTCCCTGGACCAGATAAGTCCTGAAACCCAGAGGGCCCAGCCTCTCCAGAACATCAGATAGTTCGATCTCCCTAGCCCATGTTAGTGACAGACCCTTCCAACAAGAAAAAGTTAGAATGGGTGCAGCCTAAATACCCCTAAAGAGTGGGATGAAAATATCAAAGGTAATGAGAGGGCCAAGATGGCGGCTTAGCAATGTGCACGTTTTAGTTCGTCCTCCAGAACAACTACTAAATAACCAGAAACAGTACAGAAGAGCTCCCAGAGCCATGTCAGTGACCAAACACACAGTGTACCCCAGGCTGGACCAGCTGGACCGGCTGCAAGCCTCCCCAGAACTGTGAGTTCCCCAAGCCACAGCGGCCGGCACCCCTCCCCCACAGGCTGCTTCCCAGAGGGGAAAGGAAAGAGACTTTAACAGCAGCAGGGGCTGAGTCCAACCAAACACCAATTGTGGCATAAATTAACAAATTCTGACTACTAAAAATAGGCCCCCAGCTCAGGTGAACCTGGTCAAGGCAGAGGTCGCTCATTGGGCTAACAGAAAAAGAGGGAAGGGGAGGAAATGGTGGGTTTTGTGGCTGTGTTTCTACAGAGGCTTGGCTGCTTCTGGATTCAGCGGTGGGACTTCTCGGGCTGCAACTACCCCAGGCATAGGCAGAAACGGGCTGCTTTCAGGGCTTGTCTCCCTCCTGTGCCTTCCCCAGGGGAGGGGTGAAGCCCAACTCAAGTGGAATCCCTCCCTCAAGGAATTCAGACCAAAGGGCTTCGCAATTTGAAGCCATGAAAACCAGCCTACAACCTCTCCTCTGTCTCCACCACACCCCCAGTAGGAGGGTCTTCCAAAGTTAAAGGTGCCACATCATCTTATGCTGCTGGGACCCGCAGGCAGACAAGTGCCTCATACTGGGCAGGATAAGAAAAACAGAACCCAGAGACTTCACAGGAAAATCTTTTAACCTGCTGGGTCTCACCCTCAGGGAAAACTGATGCAGGTGACTCCTTCCTCCTGATAGGAGGCCAGTTTAGTCTGGGAAAACCCGGCTGGAGTCTATAATACCTACATAGACCCTCCTAAGTGGGGGGGGAGAGAAAGGCACCATACAAGCAGGGCAAGAAACAAGAAAACAAGAACTGAAAAATTATCCTCTGTTAAACAAAACCTAAGTTAGAGGTCCAGAAAAAGCTGAACTGAATGTCAAAGAACAGATAGACAACAAATTCATCCAGCAAGAAAACCCTAGGTAAGAGAAGTGAAAGCAATCTCCAGAATAAACTAATTAAGGTATTTAAACATCTAGACACCAGCAAAAAATAACAAATCACACCAGGAAAATTGAAGATATGGCCCAGTCAAAGGAACAAACCAATAGTTCAAATGAGATACAAGAGCTGAAACAATTAATTCAGAATATACGAACAGACATGGAAAACCTCATCAAAAACTAAATCAGTGAATTGAGGGAGGATATGAAGAAGGCAAGGAATGAACAAAAAGAAGAAATGGAAAGTCTGAAAAAAACAAATCAAAGAACTTATGGGAATGAAAGACACAGTACAAGAGATGAAAAAAACAATGGAAACATACAATGGTAGATTTCAAGAGACAGAGGATAGGATTAGTGAACTGGAGGACGGAATATCTGAAGTCCAACAAGAGACAGAAACTATAGGGAAAAAATGGAAAAATATGAGCAGGGACTCAGGGAATTGAATGATAAAATGAAGCATACAAATATACGTGTTGTGGGTGTCCCGGAAGGAGAAGAGAAGGGAAAAGGAGGAGAAAAACTAATGGAGGAAAATATCACTGAAAATTTTCCAACTCTTATGAAAGACCTAAAATTACAGATCCAAGAAGTGCAGCGTACCCCAAAGAGAATAGATCCAAATAGATGTTCGCCAAGACACTTACTAATCAGAATGTCAGAGGTCAAAGAGAAAGAGAGGATCTTGAAAGCAGCAAGAGAAAAGCAATCCATCACATATAAGGGAAGCCCAATAAGACTATGTGTAGATTTCTCAGCAGAAACCATGGAGGCAAGAAGACAGTGGGATGATATATTTAAATTACTAAAAGAGAAAAACTGCCAACCAAGAATTCTATACCCAGCAAAATTGTCCTTGAAGAATGAGGGAGAAATTAAAACATTTTCAGACCAAAAATCACTGAGAGAATTTGTGACCAAGAGACCAGTTCTGCAAGAAATACTAAAGGGAGCACTAGAGACAGATACGAAAACACAGAAGAAAGAGATGTAGAGAAGAGTGTAGAAAGAAGGAAAATTAGATATGACATATAAAATCCAAAAGGCAAAATGGTGAAGAAAGTACTACCCGTACAGTAATAACACTAAATGTTAATGGATTGAACTCCCCAATTAAAAGACATAGACTTTTGATTAAGCTGTTTCCATGGAGATGTGGGCCCACCCATTCAAGGTGGGTCTTAATTGGTTTATTGGAGTCCTTAAAAGAGCTCACGGAGAGAGAGAGAGTTCACAACAGATACAGATGGAGTGAGAAAGAATTCAGAACAGATACAGAGAGCAGAAAGATGAAACCAGAAGCCTGGAGGGGACAACAGATGTTGCAATGTGCCTTCCAGGTGACAGAGAAACCCTGGACACAAACAGCCTTTCTTGAGTGAAGGTATCCTCTTGTTAGTGCCTCAATTTGGACATTGTTCTAGTTTGCTAGCTGCCGGAATGCAACACACCAGAGATGGATTGGCTTTTAATAAAAGGGGATTAATTTTGTTAGTTCTTCAGAGGAAAGGCAGCTCACTTTCCACTGAGGTTCTTTCTTACATTGAAAGCACAGGGTGATCTCTGCTGGCCTTCCTTCAGACCTCTGAGTTCCAACAACTTTCCCCGGGGTGATTTCTTTCTGTATCTCCAAAGGCCTGGGCTGAGCTGCGAGTGCTGAGATGAGGTATGCTGAGCTGCTTGGGTTGTGCTACATTGAGCTCTCTCATTTAAGCACCAGCCAATTAAGTCAAACATCATTCATTGCAGCAGGCATGCCTCCTAGCCGGCTGCAGATGTAAATCAGCAACAGATGAGGTTCACGTACCATTGGCTCATGTCCACAGCAACAGAACTAGGTGCCTTCACCTGGCCAAGCTAACAACTGAATCTAACTACCACAGACATTTTCATGCCCTTAGAAGTGTAAACTTGCAACTTAATAAATCCCCTGTATAAAAGCCAGTCCATTTCTGGTATATTGCATCCCAGCATCTTTAGCAAACTAAATCACCAAGTGAATGGGGAAGTTTCAACACAGGGGTGAGGGGGTACGGGTGCTTCAGGTTTGGGGACAGAATTGTAGTGGGGAGGGCTACTTAAAAGAGAAGCATCTATAATATCTGTCTCCTTCTGTGAAGAAGAATCATGAGAAAGAAGTTCCTGTCAGCCCTTGTGGGCATAACATAATTTGCAAGAGCCCTTCATAGATTTATCCCGACATAAGGCCATGAAAAACTGTACATAAGGACACAAGGGAATTCTGGCCACTTTCCCTCCTTTTTGCATGGGGGATCTAACTGTAGGATATGGCTGACTGTTTCATCCGTGGGCCATGGCCGGTCAGCCCCCAGGCGACACCATGGCCAGGCAGTATTGCAGTTGAAAATAAGCTTTCTCCTTTATTAGCTCGGTCAGGGAGGATCATTCTGATTTCCGACAATGGACTGTCTGCCAAAATACTGGAAGCACCACCTATTTCTAAGGAAGAAAGAGAAGAAGAAGGCAGATTTCCTTACCTTACACTAGCGCCTGACACCCCGGGTTGCCACCCTGGCATCTGAGCGCTGACCCCTTGGCACCACGGGATCAGAGTCCCTGGAGTGTCCTGGTCCTCAAAGACTCAGGAAAAGGGTGGCCTGGTACCATTCCAATGCTGCTGAGCCCACCCTCTTTTCTTCCTGGGTGTCTGGATTGTGAACTCACTGCCTAAGTGGGTGGCATAGAGGTGCGTGTTGGCGAGCCACGGGGGTCAGCCTACAAGCAGGGCTACAGGAGGTGAAGCTCTCCAGCCCCTCTGCACTCGGCCCGCCCACTCACATATTCACTTTGAGAAGTTTATTGCCCTTTATCAGACTCAAGTACAAGGAGCTCCTTCCCCCTCACACATCCATGCACATTGCTTCTTGCTATTCCAAGGTGGCTAATCCATAAGCAGAAATCCAGGTGGCTCCAAATAAATGTGTCCAGCTGTGTTTCACATGGAATCTCCACAAGCTACGCCTCAGTACAAATTCTGTATAAGAAGTGCCTGTTGCCGGCAAGGAACTCTCACCCCCTCTGCACTACTTTGCTGCTGAAGTTCTGGTCACCTGGGCCCCCTGCCTTCAACTCCTCTGGTTTCTCATCACTTTGCAATCCCTCATTTTCAGTTCCTCCAGGACCTTCACAATTGCCAGTGGAGTACTTCTGCAGCTCTGGGTGGTGACCTTGGGCTGCAGCTAGGGCACAAAACTCTCTTCCTCTGGGACCTGGACTCCTTTGTTCCTTTCCTTCTGTCCCTTTGGTGTATTTTCCCCACACGTGTTCAACTCTGACCTTTGGATGAGGCTTCATCCCTGGCATCAGCAAAGAGTCTGAAGGTCACGGACACATATCCTGCTTCATATTCCAGATCTTTAATGTCATGTCATTAGAACAGGATGCTTACAGCATTCCAGAAGGATCCCATTTGATTGCATTGACCTCACTTGTGTGTCCTCGGAAGGTTTTGACTAGGCGTTTGTAGCTGAGTCTGTACAAATGAACGCACATATCTGTGCTACAGGAGGCAAAGGTAGTGTCGCTCTGCCAGTTCACATCTAGAGTGGAGTCTGCTCTCTCTCTAAGTCGATGCAGCAGGTGAGCTCAGTGCCCTCCCCCACTAGGTGAGACATCCCTCCCAGGGGTGTAAATCTTCCTGGAAATGTGGGACAGAAATCCCAGGATGAGATAGGACCTGACATCAAGGGATTGAGAAAACCATCTGGACCAAAAGGAAAAAGAGAGAAATGAGGAAAAATAAAGCATCAGTGGCTGAGAGATTTCAAACAGAGTTGAGAGTTTATCCTGGAGGTTATTCTGAGGCATTATATAGATATCCCTTTTTGGTTTATGGTGTATAGGAGTGGCTGGAGGGAAGTATCTGAAACTGTTGAGCTGTGTTCCAGTAACCATGTGTCTTGAAGATGATTGTATAATGATACAGCTTTACAAAGTGACGTATGTTTGTGAAAACCTTATGTCTGATGTTCCTTTTATCCAGGGCATGGAAACATGAGTAAAAAATAAACAATTAAAAGGGGGAACAAAGGTTAAAATAAATTGGGCAGATGGAAATACTAGTGGTCAATGAGAGGGAGGGGTAAGGGTGAGTTTTTTCTTTTTTATTTCTTTTTCTGGAGTGATGCAAATATTCAAAAAAAAATCACTATATAACTATGTGATGATATTGTGAGCCGTTGATTTTACCTTGTATGGAATGTTTGTATGTTAAGTTTTATCAATAAAAATATTTTTAAAAATAAATAAATAAAATAAACAGTGGGGCCTGAGTGAAAAAGAAACTGCTGCCAGAATGCAATATACCAGAAATGGAATGGCTTTTAAAAAGGGGAATTTAATAAGTTGCTAGTTTACAGTTTCAAGGCCAAGATAATGTCCCAATTAAAGCAAGTCTACAAAAATGTTCAATCAAAGGCATCCAGGGAAAGATACTTTGGTTCAAGAAGGCCGATGAAGTTCAGGGTTTCTCTCTCATCTGGAAAGGCATGTGGCCAACACAGCGTCATCTGCTAGCTTCCTCTCCAGGCTTCTTGTTTCAGGAAGCTCCCTGGGGGGGTGTTTTCCTTCTTCACCTCCAAGGTCTCTGGCAGCAGGGGCTCCCGTGGTTCTCATGGCTCTAAAAGGGACTCTCTCCAAAATGTTTCCTGTTTTAAAGGATTCCAGTAAACCAATCAAGACACACCTGAAAGGGGTAAAGTCACAACTCCATGGAAATGATCTAATCAAAGTTACCACCCACAATTGGGTGGGTCACATCTCCATGGGAACAATAAAAAAGCTCCCACCCAGCAATACTGAGTGAGGATTAAAGGACATGGCTTTTCTGGGGTCTACCATAGATTCAAACCGGCACATTGGCATCTTGTCTATACCAGCACTTGAAACGTAATTCCCCTTTTTTCTTCCATTTCAAGGCATATATGGGGACTTTATGTTTGCCTAAGGGCTGCCAGGTTACTGTTTTCCATCTCTCTTCTCACAAAGCCATCACATGACCTGGTAGCCAACAGGGTCCCGACACTATTCCAGGCCAGCGAAGCCATGTCTTTGTACTCCGGACGTGTCTTCCCCGTCGTGTGCAGTGCCTCAGCACAAGCTGGCAGGGGATCCACTGCTGTTCTCCTGAGGGTCCCTCTCCAGGCCTGGGAGCCAGGAGATGGCTGACAGTGCTGAGAGACAGATGGACACCTTGGACTCAGGGCCCCTAAGCGGGCAGCCTTCTTGGGTGGACTCTCAGCATCCCTGTCTCTCTCCATTGGTTTTGGATGACTAGTTATCCTGTGTTCTCGTCCCTGTTCACCACAGCCACTCCATTCTCTGGTGGATTTTGCAGGGACAGAGCTGCTTGCTGCTGAGCCAGCTTCTCCCTGCATACCTGCTGCAGGGCCTTCTGGTGGGCCTGGGCTCTGAGTGTGCACACCCTGCGGGGACTCCAGGTCCTCGGCCGTCGCGGTGGCCTCCGGAGACGTTCTCGCTGGTCCCCCGCTGAGGATGTAGGCCATCTGGGTCCGCGTTCGCCCTTCCTCTCCCATGGCTTGCCCTCCTGCCGCTGCTCGCTCCGCCGCTCCCGCCCAGCTCCTCCGCCAGCACTTCTGCTCGGGGCCCTCCTGCAGCAGGCGCAGGGCGCTTTCCTTCCCTCTCGCCCGTGGCTGCAGCCTGGACCAGCAGCAGCGCCAGGAGGCCACCTCTTTCCGGCCGCGGGTCTCAGGGGCGCGTGGCTGCCTCGGGCAGCCTCTAGAGCCGCCCTTCCACCTTCATGAGGAAGGCGCCAGCCCAGCTCGGGAGCGGTGCCCCCGGGAGCTCCCGCAGAGGATACTGCTGAGTCGCGGTGCAGCCTCCAGGGCGGGGCCAGGCGGCCGCAGGGACAGTGGCCGCGTCGCCCTCTGTCCACTGGTCTGTCCCGTCGCGCGGCAGCCCTCTGCCCGCCCCCTGCAGCAGGGCGGAGGGGCCACCGGCTCCTGAACAGCTGGGAAGAGCTGGAGAGAGAAAGGAGGCAGTGGCTGGAATGGGCACCCCTCAACACCACCATCCTCCCACCTGCACCTGGCGCCAGGATGCCTCAGGGCCTGCAAGATGTTGTTCCTCCAGCTAGCCCGCCTCACCAGGACCTCAGAATGTGGCTTTATTTGGAATTAGGGTTATTGTAGATGAATTGTTAAAATAAGGCCATACGGTTTGGCAGAGTTGCCCTATGACCCAGCAATAGCTCTACTGTGTACGTACCCAGAAGAGCTGAAAGCAATGACACGAACAGACATTTGCTCACCAATGTTCATAGCAGCATTATTACCAATTGCCAAGAGATGGAAACAATCCAAGTGCCAATCACAGATGAGAGGATCAATAAAATGTGGTATATACATCCGATGGAATATTATACAGCAATAAGATGAAATGATGTTGTGAAGCACATGACAGGATGGATGAGCCTTGAGGACATAATGCTGAGTGAAATAAGCCAGACAGAAAAGGATACTGTAAGACTCCACTTTTATGACCATGGTAATGGTAAAATCAGTGGCCTATAATACAGGATTTAGGGGACCTAGAGATACACAGAAGCTTGAGATGGGTGAACAGTTAGTTAATGAGGTTGAACTTCATTGTAAGGGAATAAATGGAAGTGAGGGTGGTTCACTAGTGGATCTATAAGTAACATTTCCATACTGAAGGTGAATATGATTGAAAGTGGTTATATAAACTCATGTGTCCCATTGATTAACACCACAAATATAAGTTCTTGCATGAATTACTTTAAAGGTATGATTCTTGTACAAAGAGTCAATAATAGGGGAAAATAGGGGGAAAACTGCTATTGCATGCGATGGGCTCTGTTTAACAGGAAGACATCAATAGTAACACAGCAACAGCAGGGGTCAATAATTGAAGGTAGGGAGGGGGGACAAGGGTTAAAGGGAAATTTGGATTTTCTGTTTGATGAGGATGTGTTTATCAGTTACTTTTCTCTTTGGAGCAATGAAAATTGTCTAAAATTGAGGGTATCGATGATTGTACAACTAAGTGAGGATAACGTGAGACATGGACTGTTGACTGTGGACATTATACATGATGCCCAATGGATGGAGGTGGCTGAAGGATGCATCTACTTAGAAGTAGATTGATGAACTGTAGTCTATACATATGACGGAATATTGTGTGGCTACAGAAAGGAACGAAGTTGTGACGCATGCAACGAGAGGAATGAATCTTGGGGACATTATGTGGTGCAAAATAAGCCAGAAACAAAAGAATAAATATTGTACGGTCTCTTTTAGAAAATATTTTTGAGAAAATTGGGGCCTAGCTTATCAGCTTTTATAGCAGTCCCATTTAGTCTGGAGCTATAAATGATATTTCTAGATTTTGAGATGCTGTGCTATATATGCATAACCTGGTGCCTCCTAGGATCTTTGACCACTTGTATGCACCTGAAACTCAAAATAGGAGTTCTACAGCTCTGAAAGTCAGCATTGCTACATACAACAACTGTTGAGACCTACAAAGAGATCAGGCTATAATTAGAGATATAAATGAAGCCAAACAGTCAGGACCAAGGTAAATCAGAATACAGGGGTAAGGAGACATTGTCTATATTTTAGAACTTCACCTACTGTTTCAGACCACTGGAAGAGAGGTTTATTTTGTCTAGAACCTAAATTTTCTGTAGCATATAATGTAACTCAGCCTGTCCAGACAGCTCATTCAAACAACCCAAATACCAGGAGCCCAGAATGAGAATGAAGGCTTGTAATCCTTTGTAGCTTAATGTAATAACCAGATACATCCAAGAGCATATTGGGCAGATCATGTAAAAGTATTGGCAAAGTCCCTTGAGGGATGGAAGAAAAAATATGGAACTATTAAGCTTTATCACTGGGAAAAGTTCTGATACTGTCTTAAACATTGGGGACTGTGTTAGTTAGATTCAGTTGTCAACTTGGCCAGGTGAGCATACCTAGTCTTGTTGCTGCGGACATAAGCCAACGATACGTGAACCTCATCTGTTGCCAATTACATCTGCAGTCAGCTAGGAGGCGTGTCTGCTGCAATGAGTGACGTTTGGCTTAATTGGCTGGTGCTTAAATGAGAGAATGCAACGTAGCACAGC
>PVIY010031714.1:0-16512 GCA_004026745.1 Myrmecophaga tridactyla | reverse complement strand
GAAGGGCCTGGAGAGAAGACCAGCAGAGACCATCCTGTGCCTTCCACGTAAGAAAGAGCCTCAGTGGAAAGTTAGCTGCCTTTCCTCTGAAGAACCAACAAAATAAATCCCCTTTTATTAAAAGCCAATCCGTCTTTGGTGTGTTGCATTCCAGCAGCCAGCAAACTAGAACAGGGACTCTCAAGTCAATAGGCCAAGCCTTTGATCTTGAAGCTTGCTCTTGTGAAATTTGTTTATGTAACAGACAAGCTCAGTCTACCTACAGTTATGCCTAAGAGTTACTTCCAGAAAACCTCTTTTGTTGCTTAGATGTGGCCTTTCTCTTTCTAAATCCAACTCCGCAAGTAAAATCATTGCCCTCCCCCTCTACATTGGACATGACATGCAGGGGTGAAAGTCTCCCTGGCAACATGGGACATGATTCCCAGGGATGAACCTGGCCCTGGCACTGTGGAATCGACAATGCCTTCCTGACAGAAAGGGGGAAAGGAAATGTAAGAAAATGAGGTATCAGTGGCTAAGAGAGTTCAAATAGAGTCAAGAGGCTATTCTGGAGGCAACTCTTATGCAAGCTTCAGCTAGATATTGCTAATTCCTACGGTTTACCAAACCCCAACCAACATCATTCCTGTTAACCCTGAAGAACACTTAGGGCTCTATCTGAGATTCTTTAAAAGTTTCATGCACTAAGTTTACTTCCCAGAAACCTACAACCTCCAAGATGGTTCCTAGGCCAGAAAAGTCCTGAAACCTAGAGGACTCAGCCTCTCCAGAACATCAACTAGCTCCATCTCCCTATCCCATGTTATTGACACCCTTTTCCAACATGAAAAAGTTAGAATGGGCATAGCCCAAATACCCCTAAAAATTGGGAGAAGGATTAAAGGAAAAGGCGGAGTTATAACAGAGAAGATAGATTTAACAAATGAGTATGACTGCTGATTTTGATACCTCTTTTAATCTCCAGTGTTTTGGAGGAGCTAGAAGGAAAAACATGAAATTGTTGAACTGTAACCCATAAGAAACTCTGAAATCTGTTCTATAATTACTTGTTCTGGTACACTTTGAAAGTTATTGCTTTTTTGTATATTTGTTAAATTTCACAATAAAAATGTTTTTTAAAAACATGATCATTCAGCCAACACAACAAGCAATCTCACCACCCTCCCCCGTCTACGTGGGACATGACTCCCAGGGGTGCAGACCTTCCTGGCAACGTGGGACAGAAATCCTAGAATGAGCTGAGACTCAGCATCAAGGGATTGAGAAAAACCCTAGAATGAGCTGAGACACAGCATCTAGGAATTGAAAAAACCTTCTCGACCAAAAGGGGGAAGAGTGAAATGAGACAAAATAAAGTGTCAATGGCTGAGAGATTCCAAACAGATTCGAGAGGTTATCCTGGAAGTTATTCTTATGTATTAAGTAGATATCACCTTGTTATTCAAGATGTAATGGAGAGGCTGGAGGGAACTGCCTGAAAATGTAGAGCTGTGTTCCAGTAGCCATGTTTCTTGAAGATGATTGTGTAATGATATAGCTTTCACAATGTGATTGTGAGGTTGTGAAAACCTTGTGTCTGATGCTCCTTTTATCTACCTTGTCAACAAACAAGTAGAACATATGGAATAAAAATAAATAATAGGGGGCACAAATGTTAAAATAAATTTAGTTTGAAATGCTAGTGATCAGTGAAAGCAAGGGGTAACGGGTATGGTAGGTATAATCTTTTTTTTCTGTTTTCATTTTATTTCTTTTTCTATTGTCTTTTTATTTCTTTTTCTGAATGGATGCAAATGTTCTAAGAAATGATGAATATGCAACTAAGTGATGATATTGTGAATTACTGATTATCTATGTTAATGTTATATTTTGTTAAATTTTTTTAATTAATAAATAAATTTAAAAAAAGCATGGTCATATTATTGACAGCCTCTTCCAACATGAAAAAGTTAGAATGGCCATAGCCCAAATATCCCTAAAGAAAAGGGTGGAAAGATCAAAGGTGATAGGGGAGTTATGCAGAGAAGGTCGGGTTTAACAAATGAATATGAATGCTGAATCATTAAATCGATATCTCTTTTAGTCTCCAGTATCTTAGAGCAGCTAATAGTAAAAACCTAAAACTGTGGAATCGTAATTCATGTCAAACTCTGAAATATGTTGTACAACAAATTGTGTTGCTTTGCTTTGAAATTTTGCTTTTTAGTATATATGTTATTTTTCATAAAAAAGAAAGAAAAAATGCCATTTGTGGTGAAAAAAATATTTATTCCTTCTGGCCTCCTATGTTCTGGAGCAGCTAGAAGGAAAAATCTGAGAGGATGGTATGGTAGCCCATGACAAACTCCGGGATCTGTCCTGTAACTACTTGTTGAAGGTGTTTTGAAAACTATTGTTTTTTCTTTCTTTGCTTTGTATATATGTTATACCATATGTGCTGGTTTGAAAGGTAGTATGGCCCCTAGAAAAAACATGTTTTAATCAAAATCCCATTTCGTAAAGGTAGAGTAGTCCCTATTCAATACTGTATGTTTGAAACTGTAATCAGATCATCTCCTTGGATGATGTGATTTCGTCAAGAGTGGTTGTTAAGCTGGATTGGGTGACGACATGTCTCCACCCATTTGAGTGGGTCTTGATTGGTTTATTGGAGTCCTATAAAAGAGGAAATGTTTTGGAGAATGGGAGATTCAGAGAGAGCAGAGCAGAACAAATAGCCATGAGAAGCAGAGTCCACCAGCCAGCGACTTTTGGAGATGAAGAAGGAAAACGCCTCCTGGGGAGCTTCATGAAACAGGAAGCCAGGAGAAGAAGCTAGCAGATGATGCTGTGTTAGCCATGTGCCCTTCCAGATGAGAGAGGAACCCTGACTGTGTTCACCATGTGCCCTTCCACTTGAGAGAGAAACCCTGAACTGCATCAGCCTTCTTGAACCAAGGTATCTTTCCCTGGATGCCTTAGATTGGACATTTCTATAGACTCGTTTTAATTGGGACATTTTCTTGGCCTTAGAACTCTAAACTAGCAACTTATTAAATTCCCCTTTTGCAAAGCCATTCTGTTTCTAGTATATTGCATTCTGGCAGCTAGCAAACTAGAACACCATACAATAAAGAAGTTTAAAAAAATATGGTCATGGAGAAGGGTGTGAGGCAGGTTAGATGGGGGTTGGGGGAAAGTGACCCCAAGACCCATAACAAAAAGTTCCTTTTGGCACACACAGCCCTAGCCCTCGGGTTGGCACCTGAAAAGAACCAATGAAAAGTGCTGCTCATCAATCCCTTATTAGCATAACCAGGACAGGAAGGCCCTCCAAGTCCTATCATGTAAGGATCCTGACCTCAGAGGGCTTCTCCTTTGGAGAATGCCCGCGCTCACCCCTTGGAGCGGGCACTTGCGTGACACCTGAATGTTTTTGAGCCACACACACTGGCTGGCCCTTGAGTTCTTTCCCATGGCTGAGTCAAGAACTTTCACGGCATCAGCTCCTGGTTAAGGTCTCAGCTTCTCCGAGAATTCCTGGGGCTCTCTGGCATCTGGCCGAGAATTCCAGGGGCTCTCCAGCATTAAGCTTATTAGATACTTGGCTGTACACACTGAGTAGTCCTTTCATTCTTTCCTGCGGCTGGGTCAAGAACCCTCGCAGTGCCAACTTTTGGTTGACATCTCAGTTTCTCTAAGAACTCCCAGGGCTCTCCAGCATCAGCTTGGCAGCCATGAAGGGACTGGATAATGCCTCCTGCAGGTAGGAGCATTGCTCTCCATCTTCGTCCTCCTCTTTTTGTGGCCACAGAACATAATCTCAGCCCATTTGTTTGGCACTCCTCTCCCCTCCTGCTTGGAGGGTGGTGGAGAACGGTGGAGGGCCAGCTTCTCACAATATGCAGAGTCAAGGGGTAAACGAGTAAGGGTTGGCACTGGTCCTTGGGGCTTGACTTGAGGAGCACTCTGAGTCATGCAGGAGTTCACTGGCCTGTATGTGGGGGGCCCACAGTCAGTGAGGGGCTCTGCTGAATGTGGCAATTACAGAACAGAATGTTTTTACCCCAGGCCGTGGATATTGCATTTACAAGGCTTAAATAACCTTTTCAATAGTTGGATGTTTCTTTAGGCACCTTCTACTTTGCCATTAGGATCCCTAGTCTGGGGATTTATAATTCACATTCATGGCATAATTTATAATTCATATTCATGGTATTAGACTCCCACCTCTCACGAGGCACAGTCCCTCCATAAGCTTGCCCACATACCTTTAAAAACTCCCTTCAAAGTTGAGTCCTCTTGCTTAGGCTGAGGGCTTTCCTATCCTGTGCTCGTCTACTTAGAAGCCCCAGGGACATCCTGGGAATGGTGGCTCTCTGGGGACACCCAGAGATCACATCACCTGGCTGGTCAAACCAACCCTGGCTGCCATTTGTGGTGTCTCCAACCTGAGCCCCTCTCCTGAACTCTAGAGCTCCACATCCAGTTCTTCACTCAACACCTCCACCTGGGGGGTTTTGGAACATCTCAGACAACACAGCTAAAACCCAACTCCAGATATTACCTCTGAAAATTGCCCCTACCACCAACTCCCCCATCTCAGTTGACTTCCATCCTTTTATCTGTTAAGGTCAAATCCAGGAGGTTGTCCCAGACTCCTCCCCTATTCTCTCACCATTCACATCAGAAAATCTCATCAGTCCCTACTTGAAAAATAGATGGAGAATACAACCATGTATCCCACACCTTCAGCCACCACCATGGTCCAACTCACCTCTTTCCTCATCCCCACAGTTTGTTCTCCATTCTGCAGTCAGAGCTAGTCTGTTATGATCTGAATGAGGTCCATGGCTCCCCTAATCTTCAGAATACAGGCCTAGCTCCTTGGGATACTGTTTCAAGGCTGCTCCCTGCTCTCTGATACCACCAGACATAATGGAGACCTGATATTCCCCAAATAGCCTCTGCTCAGGCTCACCCGAAATATTTGCATATGTCAGTTCTTATGCCTGGATCCCCCTTCCACAACCATTCCATTCGTTGCCAGAAATGAGGACCCTTCCATTTAAATCCAGTTCTTCAGGATCCTAGTCCTGGAATGACCTCTGGGTCCTCAGACCTAATGGCAGGGAGAATGGTAGATATGGATCCCCAGGACCCCTCATTTCCCAAATGGGGTTGCCAAGACCATGGGGTCTAGGCGGGTGAGGTCCTGGGAGACCTCAACCAGAACTCCGTAGGTCCATCAACCAGGGAGACTGTGGGAGAATGAGACCAGGAGAGGCGGATGGTCACAGTGGCCCATGCTGCAGCCCTAGCCCTGCCCACTTACGGCGAGGTGACAGCGTAACCTCAGACCCCAGAATCCAGCGCTGGTCACACCGGCCGTGTGACCTGGGACATGGAGCTGCCTGTGCCCGGTGCATCCATCTGTTGATTGGGATGGTAATGGCATCCACCTCCCAGGATTGTATATCAGACACGTGCCAAGGGCTGTGACTCCGCTGTTCCTGGTCACAAGTCTAACACTTCTACACATGTTTTCAGTGTCAATGAAGGGACGGATTTTTGAAAATGTGGGTGTTGTTTCACCTTCTTTTTAAGCTTGTAAGAAAATGTGACGTTTATGACTCTTTGTTTTCACCAAATACGTAGAGGTTAATTAACATTTCAACCAACTATTAGGTGTGACATAAGTTTAACGTGAGGAATCTGGCTAAATGTGACTATGGGCAGTGCCGGCTGCCTCCCCATACAGACTGGAGGCACTGCCCGAGCACTGGGGGCTGCCTGGGGTGGCTCTCACCCACTCCTCATTCTCAGCCCGGGACTTCCTCGGGTGCCTCACCTGGACTCCCTCCTCAGAGGGTGCAGGAAAAGTTCCAGAAGACCCTTTCTCCACTTTTCTATTCTGGCCTCACACCTCCTCCCAGTCCCCAGGCCATGAAACTGCAGCAGCCTTTTTATTAAACCGCAAGGAGATATACTTCCCCCTTCTGGGCTG
Organism: Myrmecophaga tridactyla; assembly: GCA_004026745.1. Lineage (NCBI taxonomy): Eukaryota > Metazoa > Chordata > Mammalia > Pilosa > Myrmecophagidae > Myrmecophaga > Myrmecophaga tridactyla. The sequence continues at coordinate 10,523 of PVIY010031714.1, read as the reverse complement.
ACCTGGGAAATGGTGCTCCGGGTTCTACCAGGTAGGATTTCATGTCTTCTTAAAGGGCCACAGATATCTGGAGAGTGTAGTCTGCAACAGGTCTCAGAAATGTTTAGAGACATCTTATTTCAGATGCCCCCCAAAGCTACAAGACCAAATCGACATGCCACACCACCATTCCATTGCGTCCACTCACAGCTGGGGGCTAGTAAATATGGCCATCTTGCTTTGAAAGTACCAGTAGACTGAAGCTGTAGAGTCAGTTTTGAGTTTCAATATATTGGATCAGGGACAAGGGACAAGAAGCCTCCAGAAGAGTGTGGCTGGCAGATGGTGGAGGACACTCGGTGGCCTTGCAGCAGATGGACAAGGGTGGAGTCCCAAACAGGTTCCTTCAGAAAAATACCTTTCCTGCCTGAATAGTCAGTGATTCTGCCCATTCCAGCCAGATGTACTGGGCTTTTTTTTCCAGATAATTCTTACTCCATGTCCTGAAATATATTCAACTCCTTTTAAGACTCTGGGACCTCACTGAAAAGAGGCATGAAGTGTCATCTCCTGCTGGGACAGGGTCCACTGCTGTCTCAGGTGCACCACATGTGTGAAGGGGCACTCAGTAACGAGATACAGTTTGGGGAATGTTTTGGTTTGCTAAAACTGCCAGAATGCAATACACCAGAAATGGCTTGGCTTTTACAGTGGGGATTTATTAACTTACAAATTTACAGTCATAAGACCATGAAAATGTCCAACTCAAGGCCTCAACAGGACAAAGCCTGGACTCTGAAGACAGGCTGCTGGCATCCAGGGCTCCTGTGTCCACAGGAAGGCACATAACACACTGTCTGCTTGCCTTCTCTCCTAGGTTTCATTGCTTTCAGTTTCTGGTTCCAGTGGCCCCCTCTGTTTTCTGTGGGTCCTCCCTTAGCTTCTCTAGGGCTTTTCTCTGTGACATTCTCTCAATTTCATCTCTCTTAGCTTCTATGTCTCCTACCCTCTTATAAAGGACTCCCATAAGTGGATTAAGACCCACCTTGAATGGGCTGGGTCACATCTCAGTTGAAGTAACCTAATCAAAAGGTCCCACCTACAATAGGTTTGCATCCACAGGAATTTATTAAAAGAACCTGGCTTTTTGGGGGGTACATTACAGCTTCAAACTACCCACTCCATCCTCTGGACCTCAAAAAGACATGTGCAAAATACATTCATTCCATCACAATATCACAAAAGGCTTAAATAATGTCAGTAATAGTATTAAGAACAAAGTCCCATCAAAATCAGTTACAGGCATGATCTGTCATGGGGCACAATTCCCCTCCAGTTGTGGACCAGTGAATCTTAGAACAGGTTATCTGCTTCGAATATACAAAGGAGGGACAGTCATAGAATAAACATTCCCATTTCCATAGAGAGAAATTGGAAGGAAATAGGGGTCACCAGACCCAAATAGTTCCAGAAACCTTCAGGTCATATTTCATTAGATTTTGAGGTCTGAGAGTCATCTATAGAAAGATGTTTTGTCCTCGGGGGTTGATATGCTGGCAGCCCACCCTTTCTGAGGGCTTGGGTAGTGGCCCTGTTCTCCCCAAAGACTTGGGGGAAGGCTCCAACCTCCCCATATCTGGAGAGGCAGCCATGCTCTGCACCACAGCCCCTCAAGCATCAGGGTGGTAGAAGACTCCCATTCCCAGGGAAAGGGCTCTGCCTTCTGAAGCCTGGAGTGCAACAATCCTCCTGAGCAAAGAGGGGGAAGGCTCGGTCTCTGCAAACTCTGGGGCAGACTCCCCTTTCCACAGCATGGGCTCGTCCACTCTCCTGGCCTGAGGTATCCTGCTCCCATGGTTCTGCATTTGAAGTCATTTCTCCTTCAATCTGTCCCATTTCGGTCCCTTTTAGTCCAGGCCTGCAGTGGTTCCACTCACATAGATCTCACAACGAACTTGTCAGTTTCACATGCAGCACAGAGGGGTCCCAATCGTTGACAATATGACTTTCCACAAATCCTTTCTGGATAGCTCATCTCTGTCCTGACTCACATTGAAATCACTGACTGGTTCCACGTTCAGTTCAATCCTCACATGGGGCACTATTCTCTGGGGACTCTCTTTCTGTAATTTTATTACAAGACACATTAACCTCTTAGTGTACATATGTTCTATTGGTTCTGTTTCTCTGGAGGACCCTGATGGATACGGGTCGTCACCATACATTGTTGGATAGATAAAGAAGGCTAGATCACTGTATAGAAGGTCCCAGCAGAGCCTGGTTCATTACAGAGTCACAGACAAAGTTACTAGCATTAGAATTCCTGCTCTGGAAATGTCTCCATACACATGATCTTTTTTTTTTTTTTCCAGCAACAAGAGCTTATGTTATTATACCTCACTTAAGGATTTAAATTTTTTGCCAACTGAAGTAAAAAATAATTTAAAGTACACCATCTGGAAGAAACTGGTCACTCCTAGCTTACATAAAGATTTTTCATAAAACCACTAGGATATTTTGATAAATAATTATAGTCTTCATAAAGTTTGATTATGAAAATTTTATTAAATCCCAGCAGTCTGTGCTTTTAAATAGTTCTAACACAACTTGTTTGAAAACATCATCAGAGGGAGATGCAGTGATATTCTAGAGGCCAGAATCAATCTGCTTACAACTGCATCATCAGAACCCCCCTGAATCATGGCTGAATGCAGAAATACTTCAGATGCTGCCCCCAAGGGCAAAGGTGAAGGCTCCCCTTATTATTATGTCTGCTCACTCATGGCTGGGACATGTTCTTTCTCAACACTTTACAGACATATGTAAAGTGTTGAGAAAGTCAGTTTCGTCAAGGTGATACCTGGGGACGGACATTCTGGCCTCCATTTCAGCCCCTTGGCAGCAGTGGCTTCACACCAGTAATGGTAAGAAGATACCATTATCTTCCCATTGGCTTCTGGCCTCCGCTCCCTGATGAGAAGTGGCTGCTAGTTCCATCACGGTCCCTTCTACATTATGTCTTTTTTCCTGTGGTTACATTTCAGATTCTTTGTCATCTGTGGTCTGAAGTTTGACTATGTTGTGTCTAAGTGTGGTTTTCCTTATGTTTATCCTTCTCGGGATTCAATGAGCTTCTTACCCCATTCTTCCTGTATTATCTTTCTGAGACTTCACTTACACCTATGTTATACTTCTTCATATTGTGTCACAGTTTACTGAGACACTCTTCATATATTTACCCACAATTTTAGCTTTTTAGTTTTTTTCTCTCCAGTTTGGATAATATATATTAATCCTATCTTCCATGTTCGTTAACTCTTCCTTCTGTAATTTCCAATCTATTAATCCCATTTTTGTTTCAGACCCTATGCCTTTCTGTTACATAATTTCCATTTGACCCTCTTTTATAATGCCATTTTTTGCAGAGATTCTCTATTAGTTTACTCATTATATCCATATTTCCCTTAAGTCTTGAATATATTTATTGCATCTGGTTTGAAATCTTTGTCAGTTAATTCTAGTACCTGGGCCATCCTGGGATCTGTTTGTATTGCCTATTTTTCCTTGACTAATTATTTCCTTTTTCTGCTTTTTTGAATGTCTTATAATAGATGCCATGGTAACCTGGATTGTAACTAGGAACGTTGAGGCAGAGGCAAAATGGTAAAGAAGTTCTACACATTGCTCCCTCCACCAGAATACTAAATGACTGAGAAAAGAGATTGGAATTAACTAGTTGGCAATTCTGGAAAGTAATTGGACATTTAGCACACTCAGCAGAGTGCCAGCCACAGGGAGAGATGGGCCAAGCTTTCCCACTTTCATGAGTGAATGTGAGTCTGAGACAGTGACCGGAACCCACCCTTTAGCCCCTAACATAGGCTGTAGAAGCAACATCCACATTCCAGCAGCAGCCAGGCTGGGCCAAGGAAACCCTGTCCTCTAAGAGTTGGGGCTGCAAGTCAGTTTTGTTGAGGTGATACCTGGGGACGGACATCCTGGCCTCCATTTCAGACCCTTGGCAGCAGTGGCTTCACACCAGTAATGGTAAGAAGATCTAAAGGGACAGTGCACCTTAGTTTTTAAAAATTATTTGGTTATTTTAATTAATTACTTAACTTTTGCTTCTCTTTTTTTTTTAATTGGTGAAATCATGTCTATTCAGTGGATGACCACAGAGAACTGGATGACCACAGAGATGATGGGACAAAAATGTCAGTGACCATATAAAACAGGAAAATAACACTCACAAAATAGTTTGAAAAAGTAACAAAAACAGCCAACTCCAGCCCTTAACAAGTAAAAATCAGAAATCCCTAGGGACTGAAGAGTGGGGAATTACATTTTTGGAATGACCACATTATAATATTCAGAATGTTCAGCTGTTTACAAAAATTACAAATCTTATCAAGAGACAGTAAAGTGTGAAGCAGGCACAGAAAAAGAAAAGAATTTGACAGAAACTACCTTATCCCAGAGGGAACCCCATCACTGGAAGTACTAATCAAATATCTTAGATCAACTCTCTTAAATAGGTCAAAGAAATAAGTGAAAATATGGATAAAGCACTAAAGGAAATAAAACATTATGAACAAAATGCGAATTTCAATGAAGAGAAATTATAAAGAGAAAACAAACAGAAATTATGGAGCTGTTATTATAGTACAATAACTATAATGAAATATTAGTAAATGGGTTTAACAGCATATTTGAGCAGTGAGAAGAAAGGGTCAGTGATTTTGAAGATAATTGAAACCATCCAGCCTGAGGAGCGAAAAAGAACGAAGAAAAATGTCGTGGCTTGAGAAACTTCTGGGACATTGTGCCAGCTTGAAGTTGTTATGTACCCCCAAAAGGCCATGTTCTTTTATCCATTCTGGTGGGCATAGACCTACCGTGGGTGGGACTTTTTGATTGGTTGTTTCAATTGAGACGTGACCCACACAATTAAAGGTAGGTTTTAATCCTCTAATGGAGTCCTTTATGAAAGTGTAAAAGATAGAGAAAGCCGAGAGAACTCAGAGATAAACAGGGAGAGAGCTCAGAGACCAATGTCCAGGGGATCTGAGAGAGCCACTGGAATTGAAGTTGAAAGCAATGAAACCCGGGAGTGAAGGACTAACTGATGCCAGCCACATACCTTCCCATGTGACAGAGGTACCTGGATGCCAGCAGCCTTTCTGCAGAGAAGGTATCTTCATCTTGAGCCTTAATTTGACATTTTGGTGGCCTCAGAACTGTAAATTTGTAAACCAATAAATCCCCATTGTACAATCCAATCCATTTCTGGTATATTGCATTATGGCAGCTTTAGCAATCCAAAACAGACACCATCAAGCATACCAACAAATACATTATCAGAATCTAAAAGGGAGAAGGGAGCAGAAAGTTATTTGAATAAATAATGGCTGAAAACTTCCCAAATCAAAGACATGAAAGTAAAAATCCAAGAAACTCAACAAACTCCAAGCAGGATAACCTCAAAGAGATTTATATCAAGTCATATTGTTAAATTTTCAAAACTCAAAGACAAAGAGCCTTGAAAATAGCAAGAGATAAGTGACTCATCACATACAAGAGATCCTAAATAAGATGAACCACAAATTTCTCATTGGAAACCATGGAGGCCAGAAGGCAGTGGGATGATATATTTAAAGTGCTGAAAGAAAAACAACAAACAGTCAACTAAGAATTCCATATCAATCAAAAACTGTCCTTCAAAAATGAGGGATAAATTAAGACATTTCTGGATAAACAAAAGATGAGGGAATTCATTACCACTAGATCTGCCCTACAAGAAATTCCAACAGGGGTACTTTATGTTGAAAGAAAAAGCTCACCGGACAGTAACCTGAAATCACATTAAGAAATAAAGACTGGGCCACGGTGGCGCAGTGGCAGAGTTTTGCCTGCCTTGCTGGAGACTCGGGTTCGGTTCCCAGTACCTGCCCATGTTAAAAAAAAAAAAAAGTTTAAAAAGAAATAAAGACCCCCAGTATAGTTAACTAGTTGGATAACTATAAATGGCGATATTATTTGGTAATATTATTATATTTTTTCATTTGTAAGTCTGCTTTTTATTTCTTACATGGCTTAAAATACATATTCATAAGAAACAATATAAACCTATGTAATCGGACAAATGTAAAAGTGTCATTTGTGATGAGAATAATATAAAGTGTTCAGAGAGATATGGAAACACAGTTTATGTATGATTTTGACATTAAGTTGGTATTAATACAAGTGAAATGTAATAGATTTAGTATGTTAGATATAATTCCCATGGTCACCAGAAAAAAAATAATCAAAACTGGAAATGAGAATTGGTTCAAGATGGTTCACAATAGATCATGTAAATGAAAGGAAGGCAGCAGTGCAACTGAGAAGTTAGGGTTTAACAAGTGGTTACTACTGCTGAACCATTACATAGACATTTCATTTTACTTTCTGGTATATTAGAGTAGCCAGAGTTGGAAACACCTGAAATTGCTGAACTGTAATCTGACTGCCTTTATCTCTGATAATGTTTGTATAACTATATAGCCTTTATCCTGTGATTGTAAGAACACATATTGATAAAAATCTCACACTTGATTTTTTTTTTTTTGCATGGACAGGCTCCAGGAATCGAACCCGGGTCTCCAGCTCCACAGGCAAGAATTCTTGCCACTGAGCCACCATTGCACTACCCTTAAAAATTCAACTAATAATGAAAATGTAAAAATTATAAACATACATGCACCTAAAAACAAAGGCCTAAAATACATGAAGCAATTAATTAAAGGGAGAAATGGACAACTCTACAATAACAGTGACTCAAATACACCACTTTCCATATCGGATAGAACATCTAGATATTTAAAAAAATAAGGAAGTAGGGGACTTACACAACACTATAGTCTAACAGACATACTCAGTACAGTCCACCCAACAGTAGCAGAATTCACATTCTTCACATGTGCACTCGGATCATTGTCCAGGACAGAACATAGGTTACAAAACAAATCCCAATAAATTAAAAATTACACATAGGATTTTCTCTAACCACAGTGGAATGAAGCTAGAAATCAACAATAGAAGGAAAACTGGAAAATCCACAAATATGTGGAAACTAAAACACTCTTAAGCAGTCAATGGTTTGAAGCAGAAATCACAAGAGACAATAGAAAATACCTTGAGGTGAATGAAAATGACAAGACAAATACCAAAACTTATGGGATGTAAAGAAGACAGAACTCAGTGGGACATTTACAGCTGTAAATTCCTATAGTTAAAAAGAGAAAGATCTCTAATTAATAACCTAAATTCACATGTTAAGAAACTAGAAAAAGAAGAGCAAACTAAACTCAAATGATCAAAATGAAGGAAATAATTCAATTAGAGTGGAAACAAATGAAACCAAGAACAGAACAACTGAGAGAATCAATAAATCTATAAGTTGATTCATTGAAAAGATAAATTGACAAAGCATTAGCTAGAGTGACAAAAAAAGAGAAAACATGTAAATAACTAAAATCAAAATGAAAATGAAGATATCACTGCTGACCTTACAGAAATGAAAAGGATCATACAATAATCTGATCAATTGTACTCCCAACAAATTAGATTTTTTTTTTGGTTTGCTAAAGCTGTTGGAATGCAATGGTATATACCAGAAATGGATTGGCTTTTATAAAGGGGTATATTAGATGACAAATTTACAGTGCTAAGGCCATGAAAATGTCTGAATTAAGGCCTCAACAAGGGGATACCTGCACTCAAGAAAGGCAAATCATGTCCAGAGTTTCTCTGTCACATGATGTCTGCTGTCCTCTCCTGGCTTCTGGTTTCAAACGACTCTCTCAATTCCTATTTCCAGTGCTTTCTCTTTAAACGTCTGTGGGTCCTCACTTAGCTTCTCTAGGGCCAACTCTGGGTTTCATCTCAACTCAGAATCTCCAAATGTCATGTCAGGTTTCATCCTCTCTACTCTTTGTGTCGGCTCTGAACTAGCTCTCTCTCTCCATGAGCTCTTTTAAGGACTCCAGTAAACTAATTAAGATGCACTATGAATGGGTAGGGTCACATCTCCATGGAAACAACCTAATCAAATATCCCATCCACAGTAAGTCTGCATCTACAGATTGGATTAAAAGAGCATGGCTGGGCAGGCCACAGTGGCTCAGTCGCAGAGTTCTCGCTTTCCATGCCAGAGACCCAGGTTCGATTCCCAGTGAATGCCCATATAAAAGAATAAAAACCATTTAAAAGAGCATGGCTTTTCTGCAGTAAACAACAGCTTCAATCCGCATAATAAAACAGATGAAATGGGAGAATTTCTAGAAATATACAAATTATCTAAAAACTAACTTGAGAAGAAATGGTAAATTTGAACAGACCTTTAACAAGTAAAGAAACAGAATCAGTAATAAAAAATCTCCTAACAGAGAAAAGTGCAGGACTTTCACCATATGACTTCATTGGTGAATTCGATCAATTGTTGAAGAAAAATTAACAATAAGCCTTCTCAAACTCATCCCAAAAATGAAGAGGAGGCATCATTTCCTAATGTGTTCTGTGAGGGCAGCATCAATCTAATACCAATGCCAGATAAAGACAGCACAAGAAAAGAAAACTATAAATCAATATCTCTATGACAATAGATGCAAAAACCCTCAACAAAATACAGGATATTAAAAGAATTATACATGTGACCAAGTGGGATTTATTCCAGGAGACAGGCCGCTGAGCACAGAGTTATGCAATAACTTGGTTGACTTCATTCTCCTCCTCCTGCTGCCTTCCTGAGCAATTCAGCTGTGCCACAAAGATGAGGCAGTTCTATAATTCCAGATCTTGCTTGCTCTAAATACACGAAGCTTTAGAATCCGCTTTTTATGTGAGGATTCTTCCAAACACCTATGCTTTAATGTTTAAAAAGTATGAACATAAATAGGATTATATTTTACGATTCTTGAGTTAAACTGCCTTCCTAATGTTACTGAACTAGGAAATGAAGGTCAGGTTTTATAATAATTATAGAGAAAATTTCCAGACAGGAATACGATTATTTCACCTTCTTTTGAGAAAGACTGGGCTGAGATCATGGTATTATCATGTCATGGATGGGAGAATCATGTTTCACTGTCAGTCTTGCCAATTAACCATTTACTGAGCATTTACTGTGGGCAATAAATAAAATACATAATATACTCCTCAGGAGCTCAAAGGTGCTTCTGATAATATCAAATTATTACAATATAGCTAAGTAAGCACATTCTTTCTTTAAACCAATTTTTTTCCTATGTCAGAATCTTTATGTATCTTTTTCACCATTCTCCATAACTTTCCCACTGTCACCAGTGCCTTGTGGCTAAATGCACATCTGGAGTCACGTTGCCTGGATTTAATTCCCAGTTCCAGTGTACTGGCTTTGTGTGACCTTGGACAAATTACTTGGAGAAAAACTGCACTGTGCTCAGTTTTCCATTTTGAAAATTGGTGGTAATTATAGAACCCCTCTCATAGAGCTATTATGCAGTTTAAATTAGTTACTGCATGGAAAGGGAGCAGATGGGGCACCTCAAAAGCACTCCATTAGCTACTAATTTCAACCTGCTTATTATTATAGTCACACAACTGCTTCCTCATAATTTTGGTCTCAATGTCTCAATTCAAATCTTATCTTCCAAGAGGCTTCTCACAGTTACCTAAAATTCTGTCTTACTGTTTTACTTTCTTTTATTTTCTTTCTTTTTTTTTAATCAGAGAAGGTGTAAGTTTACAGAAAAACCAGGCATAAAAGAGAGAGTTCCCATATCCCGTCCTATTATTAACCTTTTACATTGGTGTGGTACATTTGCTGCAGCTGATGAGAACATTTTTATCACTGTCCTATTAACTTTGCGCCATGGTTCTTCCTAGGCACGCGTGTTGTGAGATCCTCCCTTTCTGCCTCTTTTTAAAACTTTATTCTGGTAATCTACATACAAGGGAGAGAGGGAAGGTGGAGGGCCGCGGTGCCAGGAGAGCTGACCTCTTACGAGGCCTCTGCCTGATCCGCTTTCCCCGTTTGCTGCAGCGCCCAGCTGGCCGTCCCTGCCCTGCTCGCGGGGGGTCGCAGCTGTGCAGCGCCGAGGGGACCTTGAAGCTTCTCCTTCCGACGCCTCCTAGTCCGAGCGAGGTTTTTACTTAATCCAAGTCCGTGCATCGCAGCCACCCAGGGGTCATGGCCACCAGGGGATGCCTGCTCGAGACTCCAGATGAAACGGTACAAAGTCTCCGGTGTGGTGGTGGGGGTGGGGGCGGTGTGAAAACTCCCCAGGTGGTGGAGAGGCCCAGAGAGGGGTGGACGATGACTGGTTTCCGGCAGGAGTGCACGGCGCGCGCGGGTCTGGAGGCCGGGGGAAGCCAGTGCCTGGAGCACGACGGGTCCAGAGAGCCGTGCCCGGTCGCTGCCGAGGGCTGGGGGAGGCGTCTGCACGCCTGAAAGGCCCGGGGCACACGGGAACCTAGCCCGTCGCCCGGGGGAGAGCCGGGCCCCCACCAGCCACCTGCTGCCTGCC
>PVIY010031713.1:0-21238 GCA_004026745.1 Myrmecophaga tridactyla | reverse complement strand
CGGCATACTTCCTTTCAAACCAGCACAAGAGCTTTGATTTCTTTTAGCAATACTTTGTAGTTTTCTGGGTACAGGTCCCTAATATCTCTGATTAAGCTCATTCCTAGATAGCTAATTCTTTCATTTACTATTTTGAATGGAATTCTTTCCTTAATTGTCTCCTTAGTCAGGCCATTAATTGTGTATAGAAACATTACTGATCTTGTACATTAATCTTGTATCCTGTCACTTTGCTGAATTTGTTCATTAGCTCAAGTAGCTTTGTCATAGATTTCTCAGTATAGGATCATGTCACATGCAAATAATGAAAGATTTATCTCTTCCTTTTGTATTTGGATGTCTTTTATTCCCTTCTCCTGCCTGATCACTCTAGCTAAAACTTCTAGTACAATGTTAAATAACAGCTGTGACATGGGCATCCTTGTCTCATTCTTGATCTTAGAGAGAATGCCTCAATATCTCACCATTGAGTATGAGGCTGGCTATGGGTTTTTCATATAGGCTCTTTATGATATTGAGGAAGTTCCCTTTGATTCATACCTTTTGAAGTGTTTTATCAGAAAATGATGGTGAATTCTGTCAAATGCATTTTCAGCATCAATTGATATGATCATGTGATTTTTCCCTTTTGATTTGTTGATATGCTATATTACTTTGACTGGTTTTCTTATGTTGAACCACCCTTGCATTCCTGATATAAACCTTACCTGGTCGATACATTCTTTTAATGTGTTATTGGATTCAATTTGCTAGTGCTTTGTTGAGAATTTTTGCATCTATGTTCATTAGGAAGATTGGCCTGTAGTTTTCCTTTCTTGTAGTATCTTTATCCGGTTTTGGTATTACAATGATGTTACTTCATAAAATGAGATAAGTAGCATTCCTTTTTCCTCAGTTTTTTGGAAGATTTGAGCAGGATCAGTATTAGTGCTTTTTGGAATGTTTGATAAAATTCTCCTCTGAAGCCTTCTGGCCCTGGGCTTTTCTTTGTAGGAAGATTTTTGATGACAGATTAAATGTCTTTACTTATAATTAGTTTATCGAGATCTTCTATTTCTCTTGAGTAAGTGTGGGTAGTTCACTTGTTTCTAGGAATTTGTCCATTTCATCTAAATTCTCTAGTTTTTGGCATATAGTTGTTTACAATATCCTATTATGATTTTTTAAGATTTCCTTAGAATCCATGGTAACAACCCCCCTCTCATTTCTTATTTTGTTTATTTACATCCTCTCTTTTTTCTTTGTCAGCTTAGCCAAGGATCCATTAATTTTATTGATTTTCTCAAAGAAACAACTTCTGGTTTTACTGATTCTTTCTGTGTTTTTATTGTTGTTGTTGTTCTGTAGTTTGTTTATTTCTGCTTTAATCTTTGTTATTTCTCTTCTATTTGCTTTGGAGTTAGTTTGCTATTCCTTCTCTAGTTTCCCCAAGTGAGCAGTTAAGTCCTCAAGTTTTTCTTTTTCTTTTTTTTTAATATAGGATTTTAGGGCAATAATTTCCCTCTTAGCACTGCCTTTACCACATCCCATAAATTCTGATATATTGTATTCTCATTTTTATTCATCTCCAGATATTTAGTGATTTCTCTAACAATTTCTTCCTCAATGCACTGTATTTTTTTTTTTGCATGGGCAGGCTCTGGGAATCAAACCCGGGTCTCTGGCATGGCAGGTGAGAATTCTGCCACTGAGCCATCATCGCACTGCCTGACCCACTGGTTTTTTAAGAGTGTGTGTTTAATCTCCATGTGTTTGTGAAAGTTCTGGTTCTTTGGTGGTTGTTGATTTCCAGCTTCATTTCATTGTGGTCAGAGAAAGTGATTTGAATAATTTTAATCTTATTAAATTTATAAAGGTTTGTTTTATGTCTCGGTATATGATGTATACTGAAAAATGTGCCATGAATGCTAGAGAAGAATGTATATTGTGGGGTCTTTGGGTGTAGCAATCTATATATGTCTGTCAGGTCCAATTCATTTATCACACTGTTTTAGTCCTCTATTTTCCTGTTGATCCTCTGTCTGCTTGTTCTATCTATGTAGGAAAGTGATGTATTCAAGTCTCCCACTATTATTGTTGAAATGTCTATTTCTCCCTTCAGTATTGCCAATATTTGCCTCATGTACTTTGGAGCTTCTTGATTGGGAGCATAAACATTTGTTATTTGTTACTTCTTGGTGAATTGTCCCTTTTGTTAATATGTACTGTCCCTCCTTGTCTCTTATGACATCTTTACGTTTAAAGTTTGTTTGGTCAGACATTAGTATAGCTACTCCTGCTTTCTTTTGGTTACAGCTTGCATAGAACACCTTTTCCCATTCTTTCACTTTTAATCTATTTGTATTCTTTGGTCTAAGATGAGTCTCTTGAAAACAGTATATGGATGTATTATGTTTTTTAATCCATTTTGTCAATTGATATCTTTTAATGGGTGAGTTTAGTCAATTAATGTTCAAAGTTATTACTGTAAAGACTGTTCTTGAGGGCAGGCCGCCGTGGCTCAGCAGGCAGAGCTCTCACCTGCTATACTGGAGGTCTGGAGTTCGATTCCTGATGCCTCCTGCCCATATGCAAATTAAAAAAAAAAGACTGTTCTTGAATCTACCATCTTTTAGTTTTTATTTGTCAGCTCTATATATTCTTTTCCCTCTCTCTTTTTATCCTTTAAGCTACCCTTACTGATACTCTTCAATTCTGTACCCTCCTCCAGACCTCCCTCTCCTGTCTTTTTTTTTTTGCATGGGCAAGCACCAGGAATTTCCTTTTTGTTTGTTTTGTGTTGTTTTGTTTTTTCAAACAGCAGAACTCCCTTTATTTCTTGTAGTGCAGATCTCTTGTTGTCAAATCCATTCAACCTTTGTTTGTCTGAGAAGATTCTAATCTCTCCCTCAACCTTGAAGGACAACTTGGATGGATAAAGAATTCTTGGCTGGAAGTATTTCTCTTTCAGGATCTTAAATATATTGTACTAATTGCCTTCTTACTCCATGGTGCTTGCTGAGTAGTCCAAACTCAGTCTTATGTGGCTTCTCTTTCTTGTAGTGGATTGCTTTTCTCTTGCTGCTCTCAGGGCTTTCTATTTCTCTTCAACAATTGACAGTCTGATTAGTAATGTGTCTTCAGGTATGTCTATTTGGATTTATTCTATTTGGGGTCCATTGGGTTTCTTTGGTTTGCATATTTATGTCTTTTATAGGATTTGGGAAGTTTTCCTCCCCCATTACCTCCTCAACTAAACTTCCTAGTCATTTACTCATCTCTTATACTTCTGGGAACCAATGATTCTTTTTTTTTTTTAAATCATAGTTGTATATTCATCACCATGATCATTTTTTTTGAACATTTGCATCAATTCAGAAAAAGAAATAAAAATAAAAAAGAAAAAAACTCATACATACCATACACCTAACCCCCCCATTGACTGCTAGTATTTCCATCTACCCAATATATTTTAGCCTTTCTTTCCCCTATTTTTTCTATACCCCTTACCCCTGCCTTTCATTGATCATTAGTATTGCAATCTACTAAATTTATTTTAACATTTTTTCCTGTTTTTATAACTTTTTTATTAGATAAGTTGTGGGTTACAGAAGAATCATACACTATATATATATATATATACACACACACACATACACACTACCCTATTATTAACACCTTGTATTGGTATGGAACATTTGTTACAATTGATGAAAGCACATTTTTATAATTGTACTATTAACTATACTCCATGGTTTTTAAAAAAAATTTTATTAATAAAACCAAGCAATATACAATATGAATATTCTTTTTTCTTTTTTAATCACATAGTTGTATATTCATTATCATGATCATTTCTTAGAACACTTGTATCAATTCAGAAAAAGAAATAAAAAGGAAATAGAAAAAAATTCATACATAACATACCCCTTACCCCTCCCTTTTATCTATCACTAGCATTTCAATCTACTAAATTTATTTTAACATTTGTTCCCCCTGTTATTTATTTATTTTTAATCCATATGTTTTACTCATCTGTCCATAAGGTAGATAAAAGAAGCATCAGACATAACGTTTTCACAATCACACAGTCACATTGCAAAAGCTATATCATTATACAATCATCTTCAAGAAACATGGCTACTGGAACACAGCTCTATATTTTCAGGCAGTTCCCTCCAGCCTCTCCACTACATCTTGGTTAACAAGGTGCTATCTACTTAATGCATAAGAATAACCTCCAGGATAACCTCTTGACTCTGTTTGAAATCTCTCAGCCACTGACACTTCATTTTGTCTTATTTCCCTCTTCCTCCTTTTGGTTGAGAAGGTTTTCTCAATCCCTTGATGCCGAGTCCCAGCTCATTCTAGGATTTGTGTACCATATTGCCAGGAAGGTTCACACCCCTAGGAGTTGTGCCCTACATAGAGAGTGGGAGGACAGTGACTTTGCTTGTTGTGTTGGCTGAGAGAGAGAGAGGATACATCTGAGCAACGAAGAAGTTCTCTAGGGGTGACTTTTAGGCCTAATTTTAAGTAAGCTTCGTCTATCCTTTGTGAAGATAAATTTCATATGAACAAACAGCAAGACTGAGGGCTTAGACTATTGCTTTGGTTGTCCCCACTGCTTGTGAGAATATCAGGAATTCTCCACATGGGGAAGTTGAATTTTCTCCCTTTCTCACTGTTCCCCCACAGGAACTTTGCAACTACTTTTTTATTCACTGTTCAAATCACTCTGGTATTTAGTGAGGCATCACTCTGGACAAACCTACAAAATCTCATGCCCTATTCAAGGTTCCATGTACTTATGGTGTTCAATTAAACTGTCCATATAAGTTATATTAGGAAATGCACTCATCAAAATATAAATTTTGTACCAAATAAACATTTTTTGCTTTCGTCTCACCCATAAGTTAAAGTTTTAAAATATGAGTTACCATCTATTTTCAACACCCTGCAATACTGACATTCCTTTGTACTTCCTCATGCAAACACACTTTTTAATTTGTATATTTAGTCACTATCATTATACACTCTAGGCATTCCTAGATTATACTGCCTCACTCTTTATTGTCTATCTTTCCTTCTGATTTCATTTGGGCCCCCAGGCCTCCTCCCTCTATCATTCTCACATTCAGCTTCATTCAGTGTACTAACATTATTGTGCTACAATTAGGTAGTATTGTGCTATCCAATTATGAATTTTTACAATCAGTCCTGTTGCACAATCTGTATCCCTTCAGCTCCAATTATCCAATATCTTATCCTATTTCTATCTATCTGATGGTCTCTGTAACCGATGAAATTCTCCAAGTTTATTCACTAATGTCAGTTCATATCAGTGAGACTATACAGTATTTGTCCTTTTGTTTCTGACTAATCTCACTCAGCATAATGTCCTTAAGGTCCATCTATGTTGTTACATAATTCATAACTTTATTCTGTCTTACAGCTGCATAATATTCCATCGTATGTATATACCACAGCTTGTTTAGCCACTCATCTGTTGATGGACATTTTGGTTGTTTCCATCTCTTTGCAATTGTAAATAATGCTGCTATAAACATTGGTGTGC
The DNA here is from genome assembly GCA_004026745.1 of Myrmecophaga tridactyla. NCBI lineage: Eukaryota > Metazoa > Chordata > Mammalia > Pilosa > Myrmecophagidae > Myrmecophaga > Myrmecophaga tridactyla. Next base: position 15,681 of record PVIY010031713.1, on the reverse strand, counting down.
AAATGTCCATTTGTGTCCTTGCCCTCACGTCCTTTGAGTAGATACCTAACAATGGTATTGCTGGGTCATATGGCAATTCTATATTCAGCTTTTTGAGGAACCACCAAACTGCCTTCCACAGCGGTTGCACCATTTGACATTCTCACCAACAGTGGATAAGTGTGCCTCTTTCTCCACATCCTCTCCAGCACTTGTCATTTTCTGTTTTATTGATAATGGCCATTCTGGTAGGTATGAGATGATATCTCATTGTGGTTTTGATTTGCTTTTCTCTAATGGCCAGGGACATTGAGCATCTCTTCATGTGCCTTTTGGCCATTTGTATTTCCTCTTCTGAGAATTGTCTGTTCAAGTCTTTGCCCATTTTGTAATTGAGTTGGCTGTCTTTTTGATGTTGAGTTGAACAATCTCTTTATAAATTCTGGATACTAGACCTTTATCTGATATATCATTTCCAAATATTGTCTCCCATTGTGTAGGCTGTCTTTTTACTTTCTTGACTAAGTTCTTTGATGCGCGAAAGTGTTTAATTTTGAGGAGTTCCCATTTCTTTCTTTCTTTCTTCAATGCTCTTGCTTTGGGTATAGGTCTAGGAAACTACCTCCTAGTATAAGATTTATAACATACTTCTCTACATTTAGAATAGAAGTTATTCTATTCTACTCCTCGTTATTGGTTTTTCTATTTCTGAAAAGTAAGTTTTTGGGATTTTAATTGGTATTGCATTGAATCTGTAAATCAATTTAGGTAGAATTGACATCTTAACTATATTTAGTCTTCTAATCCATGAACATGGTATTCCCTTACATCTATCCAGGTCTTCTGTTATTTCTTTTAACAATTTCTTGTAGTTTTCTTTGTATGGGTCTTTTGTTTCTTTAGTTAAATTTATTCCTAAATATTTTATTCTTTTGGTTGCAATTGTAAATGGAATTCGTTTGTTTATTTCCCCCTCAGATTGTTCATTACTAGTGTATAGAAACACTACAGATTTTTGAGTGTTTATCTTGTAACCTGCCACTTTGCTGTACTCATTTATTAGCTCTAGTAGTTTTGCTGTGGATTTTTTGAGGTTCTTGACATATGGTATCATATCATCTGCAAACAGTGAGAGTTTTACTTTTTCCTTTCCAATTTTGATGCCTTGTATTTCTTTTTCTTGTCTAATTGCTCTGGCTAGAGCTTCCAACACAATGTTGAATAATAGTGATAGTGGACATCCTTTTCTTGTTCCTGATCTTAGGGGGAAAGTGTTCAGTTTTTCCCCATTGAGGATGATGTTAGCTGTGGGTTTTTCATATGTTCCCATTATCATTTTGAGGAAGTTCCCTTCTATTCCTATCCTTTCATATTTTTTCAATAGGAAAGGATGTTGAATTTTGTCAAATGCCTTTTCTGCATCAATTGAGATGATCATTTGGTTTTTCTGCTTTGATTTATTGATATGGTGTATTACATTAATTGATTTTCTTATGTCGAACCATCCTTGCATACCTGGGATGAACCCTACTTGGTCATGATGTATAATTCTTTTAACACGTTGCTGGATTCGATTTGCTAGAATTTTGTTGAGGATTTTTACATCTATATTCATTAGAGAGATTGGTCTGTAGTTTTCTTTTTTTGTAATAGCTTTGTCTGGCTTTGATATGAGGGTGATGTTGGCTTTGTAGAATGGGTTAGGTAGCTTTCCCTCCTCTTCAGTTTTTTTGAAGAGTTTGAGCAGGATTGATGCTAATTATTTCTGGAATGTTTGGTAGAATTCACATGTGACACCATCTGGTCCTGAACTTTTCTTTTTCAGGAGCTTCTTAATGACTGATTCAATTTCTTTACTTGTGATTGGTTTGTTGAGGTCGTCTATTTCTTCTCAAGTCAAAGTTGGTTGTTTATGCCTTTCTAGGAAGTTGTCCATTTCATCTACATTGTTGTATTTATTAGCATAAAGTTGTTCATAGTATCCTGTCATTTATTTCCTTTATTTCTGTGGGGTAGTGGTTGTATATCCTCTTCCATTTCTGATCTTATTTATTTGCATCCTCTCTCTTCTTCTTTTTGTCAATCTTGCTAAGGGTCCATCAATCTTATTGATTTTCTCATAGAACCAGCTTCTGGTTTTGTTGATTTTCTCAATTATTTTCATGTTCTCAATTTCATTGATTTCTGCTCTAATCTTTGTTATTTCTTTCCTTTTCCTTGCTTTGGGGTTAGTTTGCTGTTCTTTCTCTACTTCTTCCAAGTGGACAGTTAATTCCTGGATTTTTGCCCTTTCTTCTTTTTTGATATAGACATTTAAGGCAATAAATTTCCCTCTCAGCACTGCCTTTGCTGCATCCTGTAAATTTTTATATGTTGTGTTTTCATTTCAATTTGCCTCGAGATATTTACTGATTTCTCTTGTAATTTCTTCCTTGACCCACTGGTTGTTTAAGAGTGTGTTGTTGAGCCTCCACATATTTGTGAATTTTCTGGCACTCTCCCTTTATGATCTGAGAATTCATTCCTTTATGATCTGAGAAAGTGTTTTGTATGATTTCAATCTTTTTTAAATTTATTGAAACTTGCTTTGTGACTCAGCATATGGTCTATCCTTGAGAATGCTCCATGAGCACTTGAGAAAAAGGTGTATCCTGCTGTTGTGGGGTGTAATGTTCTATAAATGTCTGTTAAAAGTCTAGCTCACTTATTGTATTATTCAAATTCTCTGTTTCTTTATTGATCATCTGTCTAGATGTTCTGACCATTGATGAGAGTGTGGAATTGAAGTCTCCAACTATTATGGTAGATGTGTCTATTTCTCTTTTCAGTATTAGCCTCGTGTATTTTGGAGCATTCTGGCTCAGTGCATAAATATTAATGATTGTTATGTCTTCTTGTTGAATTGTTCCTTTTATCAATATATAATGTCCTTCTTTGTCTCTTGGATATTAGTATAGATACTTCTGCTCTTTTCTGATAGTTGTTTGCATGAAATATCTTTTCCCAACCTTTCATCTTCAATCTATGTTTATCCTTGGGTCTAAGATGTGTTTCCTGTAGACAGCATATAGATGGGTCTTGTTTTTTAATCCATTCTGCCAGTCTATGTCTTTTGATTGGGAAGTTTAATCCATTAACATTTAGTGTTATTACTGTACAGACAGTAATTTCTTCTACCATTTTGCCGTTTCAATTTTATATGTTATATCTAATTTTTCTTCCTTTTACCTTTACTGATAGTCTTCCTTTATACACTCTTCTCCACACATCTCTCTCCTGTCTTTTTGTATCTGCCTCTAGTGCTCACTTTAGTATTTATTGCAGAGCCAATCTCTTGGCCACAAATTCTCTCTTAGAGATTTTTTGTCTGAAAATGTTTTAATTTCTCTGTCATTTTGAAGGACAATTTTGCTGTATATAGAATTCTTGGTTGGCAGTTTTTCTCTTTTAGTAATTTAAATATATCATCCCACTGTCTTCTCACCTCCATGGTTTCTGCTGAGAAATCTATGCATAGTCTTATTGGGTTACCCTTTTATGTGATGGATTGCTTTTCTCTTGCTGCTTTCAAAATTTTCTCTTCCTCTTTGACATTTGACATTCTGATTAGTAATTGTCTTGCAGTACATCTATTTGGATTTATTCTCTTTGTGGTATGCTGCACTTCTTGGATCTGTAATTTTAAGTCTTTCATAAGAGTTGGGAATTTTTCAGTGATAATTTCCTCCATTAGTTTTTCTCCTCCTTTTCCCTCCTCTTCTTCTTCTGGGACATCCACAACACATATATTTGTGCGCGTCATATTGTCATTCAGTTCTCTGAGTCCCTGATCATATTTTTCCCATTCTTTTCCCTATATTTTCTTCTGCTTGTTGGATTTCAGATGTTCCATCCTCCAGTTCACTAATCCTATCTTCTGTCTCTTGAAATCTACCATTATAGGTGTCCATTGTTTTTTCATCTCTTCTACTCTGCCTTTCATTCCCATAAGTTCTGTGATTGTTTTTTCACACTTCTGATTTCTTCTTTTTGTTCAACCCTTGCCTTCTTTATATCCTCCCTCAATTCATTGATTTGTTTTTTTATGAGGTTTTCCATGTCTGTTCATATATTCTGAATTAATTGTTTCACCTCCTGTATCTCATTTGAATTGTTGGTTTGTTCCTTTGACTGGGCCATATCTTCAATCTTCCTAGTGTGATTTGTTAGTTTTTGCTGGCATCTAGGCATTTAATTACCTTAATTCATTTATTCTGGAGATTGCTTTCACTTTTTTTTACCTAGGGTTTTCTTGCTGGATGAATTTGTCATCTGTCTGCTCTTTCACATTCAGTTCAGCTTTTTTGGACCTCTAGCTTAGGTTTTGTTTAACAGAGGAGAATTTTTCAGTTCTTCTTTTCTTGTTTCTTGCCCTGCCTGTATGGTGCCTTTTCCTCCCAACCCTTAGGAGGGTCTGTGTAGGTATTATAGACCCCAGCTGGATTTTCCCAGACCAAACTGGCCTCCTGTTAGGAGGAAAGAGTCACCTGCATCAGTTTTCACTGAGGGTGAGACCCAGCAGATTGAAAGACCTTCCTGTGAAGTCTCTGGACTCTGTTTTTCTTATCCTGCCCAATATGTGGTGCTTGTCTGTCTGCTGGTACCACCAGCATAAGATGATGCAGTAGCTTTAACTTTGGCACACTCTCCCTGCTGGGGGCATGGTGGAGACAGAGGAGAGGTTGTAGGCTGGTTTTAATGGCTTCTAATTACCAAGCCCTGGGTTCTGAATTCCTTGAGGGAGGGATTCCACATGAGTTGGGCCTCACCCCTCCCCTGGGGAAGGCATCAGCTCCAGACAAGCTGTCAAACAAGCTTGTTTCTGCCTATGCCTGGGGCAGTTGCAGCCTGAGAAGCCCTGCTGCTGTATCCAAAGGCAGTCAAGCCTTTGTAGAAACACAGCCACAGAAGCCTCTGTTTCTTTTTTTCTCCTTTTCTGTCAGCCCTGTGCCCTTAGCATAGGGGCAAAAACCGACTTCTGCTTTGACCAGGTTCATCTGAGCTGGGGGCCTATTTTTAGTAGTCAGAATTTGTGAAATAATTCCACACTTGAAATTTAGTTGTGCTCAGCCCCTGCTGCTGATAAAGTCTCTTTCCTTTCCCCTCTGGGAAGCAGCCTGTGAGGGAGGGGCACCGGCCGCCATGGCTCGGGAAACTAACGGTTCTGGGTGGGCTTGCAGCCTGTCCAATTGGCCCAGACTGGGGTATGCTGTGTGTCTGGTCACTGACGTGGCCCCAGGAGCTGTTCTGTATTGTTCCTGCTTATTTAGTAGCTGTTCTGGAGGATGAACTAAATCCCACACCTTGGTAAGCTGCCATCTTGGCCCCTCCTCAGTTTTTGGGATTTTAATTGGTATTGCATTGACTCTGTAAATCAGTTTAGGTAGAATTGACATCTTAACTACATTTAGTCTTCTATCTATGAACACGGTAGCCCTTCCATTTATTTAGGTCTTCTGTGATTTCTTTTAGCAATTTCTTGTAGTTTTCTTTGTACAGGTCTTTTGTATCCTTAGTTAAATTTATACCTAAATATTTTATTCTTTTGGTTGCAATTTTAAATGGATTTTTTTTCTTGATTTACCCCTCAGATTGTTCATTGCTAGTGTATAAAAACACTACAGACTTTTAAGTGTTGATCTTGTAACTTGCCACTTTGCTGTACTCATTTATTAACTCTAGTAGTTTCGTTGTGGATTTTTTGGGGTTTTTGACATACAGTATCATATTATCTGCAAACAGGGAGAATTTTACTTCCTTCTTTCCAATTTGATGCCTTGTATTTCTTGTTCTTGTCTAATTGCTCTAGCTAGAACTTCCAACACAATGTTGAATAATAATGTTGATACTGAACATCCATGTCTTGTTCTTAATCTTAGGGGGAAAGTTTTCAGTTTTTTCCCATTGAGGATGATGTTAGCTGTGGGTTTTTCATACATTCCCTTTATCGTGTTGAGGAAGTTCCCTTGTATTCCCATGCTTTGAAGTGTTTTCAACAAGAAAGAGTGTTGAATTTTGTCAAATGCCTTTTCTGCATCAATTGAGATGATCATATGGATTTTCTGCTTTGATTTGTTGATATCGTGTATTACATTAATTGGTTTTATGTTGACCATCCTTGCATATCTGGGATGAATCCTACTTGGTCATGGTGTATAATTCTTTTAAAGTGCTGCTGGATTCAATTTGCAAGAATTTTTTTTGAAGATTTTTGCCTCTATATTCATTAGAGAGATTGGTCTGTAATTTTCTTTTCTTATAGTATCTTTATCTGGCTTTGGTTTGAGGGTGATATTGGTTTCTTAGAATGAGCCAATTTTTGTGAAGATTTTGAGCAGGATTGGTAGTAGTTCTTTCTGGGATGTTTGGTAGAATTCACATGTGAAGCCATCTGGTCCTGGACTTTTCTTTTTTGGGAGCTTCTTTATGACTAATTCAACTTCTTTACTTGTGATTGGCTTGTTGCAGTCTATTTCTTCTCGAGTCAGTGTTGGTTTTTCATGCCCTTCTGGGAAGTTGTCCATTTCATCTACAATGTCTAGTTTATTAGCACAAAGTTGTTCATAGAATCCTCTCATTACCTCCTTTATTTTGTGGGGTCAGTGGTTATGTCTCCTCTTCCATTTCTGATTTTGTTTATTTGCATCCTCTCTCTTTTTCTTTTTGTCAACCTCACTAAGGGTCCATCAATCTTATTGATTTTCTATTAGAAATAACTTCGGTTTTGTTGATTTTCTCAATTGTTTAAATATTCTCAATTTCATTTATTTCTGCTCTAATCTTCATTATTTCTTTCCTTTTTGCTTACTTTGGGGTTAGTTGCAGTTCTTTCTCTAGTTCTTTCAAATGAGTAGTTAATTCCTCTGTTTTTGCTCTTTCTTCTTTTTTGATATAAGCATTTAGGGCAATAAATTTCCCTCTTGGCACTGCCTTTGCTGCATGCTGTAAATTTTTATATGTTGTGTTTTCATTTCAATTTGCCTTGAGATATTTACTGATTTCTCTTGCAGTTTCTTTGTTGACCCACTGGTTGTTTAAGAATGTGTTGTTGAGCCTCCATATATTTGTGAATTTTCTGGCACTCTGCCTATTATTGATTTCCAACTTCATCCCTTTATGATCTGAGAAAGTGTTTTGTATGATTTCAATCTTTTAAAATTTATTGAGACTTGCTTTGTGACTCAGCATATGATCTATCTTTGAAAATGTTCCATGAGCACCTCAGAAAAGGCATATACTGTTGTTGTGGGGTGTAATATTCTATAAATGTCTGTTAAGTCTAGCTCATTTATTGTATTATTCAACTTCTCTGTTTCTTTATTGATCCTCTGTCTAGATGTTCTGTCCATTGATGAGAATGTGGAATTGAAGACTCTGACTATTATGGTAGATGTGTCTATTTCTCTTTTCAGTGTTTGCCTCATGTATTTTGGGTCACTCTGGCTCTGTGCATAAATATTTATGATTGTTATGTCTTCTTGTTGAATTGTTCCTTTTATTGATACATAGTGTCCTTCTTTGTCTCTTTTAACTGTTTTACATTTGAAGTTTAATTTGCTGGATATTAGTATGGCTACTCCTCTCTTTTATGATTGTTGTTTGCATGAAATATCTTTTCCCAACCTTTCACTTTCAACCTCTGTTTATCCTTGGGTCTAAGATGCATCTCCTGTAGACAGCATATAGATGGGTCCTGTTTTTTTAATCCATTCTGCCAGTCTATGTCTTTTGATTGGGGAGTTTAATCCATTAACATTTAGTGTTATTACTGTACAGACAGTTATTTCTTCTACCATTTTGCCTTTTTGATTTTATATGTCATATCTAATTTTTCTTCTTTTTATGTTTTCTGAGAGCCTTCATTTCTACACTATTCTCTACACATCTCTCTCCTGTCTTTTCCTATCTGACTCTTATGCTCCCTTTAGTATTTCTTGCAGAGCTGGTTTCTTGGTCACAAATTGTCTTAGTGATTTTTTGTCTGAAAATGGTTTAATTTCCCCTCATTTTTGAAGGACAATTTTCCTGTAAATAGAACTCTTGGTTGGCAGTTTTTCTCTTTTAGTAATTTAAATATATCATCCCACTGTCTCTCACCTCCATGGTTTCTGCTGAGAAATCTATGCATAGTCTAATTGGGTTTCCCTTTTATGTGATGGATTGCTTTTCTCTTGCTACTTTCAAAATTTTCTCTTCCTCTTTGACATTTGACATCCTGATTAGTAAGTGTCTTGCAGTGCATCTATTTGGATATATTCTGTTTGGGGCATGCTGCACTTCTTGGATCTGTAATTTTAAGTCTTTCATAAGAGTTGGGAATTTTTCAGTGATAATTTTCTCCATTAGTTTTTCTCCTCCTTTTCCCTTCTCTTCTCCTTCTGGGATACCCACAACATGTATATTCACGTGCTTCATGTTGTCATTCAATTCCCTGAGTCCCTACTCATACTTTTCCTTTCTTTTCCCTATATTTTCTTTTGCTTGTCAGATTTCAGATGTCTCATCCTCCAGTTCATTAATCCTATCTTCTGCTTCTTGAAATCTAACTGTTTAGTTTGCTAGCTGCTGGAATGCAACACATCAGAGATGGACTGGCTTTCAATAAAAGGGGATTTATTTAGTTGACATATAGTTCTTCAGAAGAAAGGCAGCTAACTTTCAACTGAGGTTCTTTCTTACACGGGAAGGCACAGGGTGGTCTCTGCTGGCCTTCTCTCCAGGTCTCTGGGAAGGCACAGGGTGGTCTCTGCTGGCCTTCTCTCCAGGTCTCTGGGTTCCAAAAACTTTCCCTGGGGTGATTCCTTTCTGCATCTCCAAAGGCCTGGGCTGAGCGGCAAGTGCCGAGATGAGGTATGCTGAGCTTCTTGGGCTGTGCTACGTTGAGCTCTCATTTAAGCACCAGTCAATTAAATCAAACATCATTCATTGCAGCAGATACACCTCCTAGCCGACTGCAGATGTAATCAACAACAGATGAGGTTCACATGCCATTTGCTTATGTCCACAGCAATAGATCTAGGCACCTTCACCTGGCCAAGTTAACAACAGAATCTAATTACCACATGTCCCTGCCTTGTCAACTTGGCAACTACACGCATCACCTTCAACAATATTAAGGTGCAAAAAAATTATCTTCTAGCTGTGGACCTATGAATCTTAAAACAAGTTATCTGGTGCCAATATACAAAGGAGGACAGTTACAAGATACAACTTTTCATTTCCATAGGGAGAAATTGGAAGGAACACAAGAGTCACAAGACACAAACAGCTCTGAAAACCTGCAGGGCAACCTCCATTGGATTTCAAAGTCTGAAATTCATGTATATTTCAGCTTTAGAAAGTGGCAGTCCCACCCTTTCCAAGGGCCTATGCAGTGGCTCACCTCTTTCCAAATCAACCTCGGGGGACATTGTGAAGACTACCTTTTTCTCGACTCCACCCTCTCCAAGCATCAGGGCCACACCTGGGCTCTCTGTCATTTTGGGGGGCACACGCTCAACCCCTCCATGTGGTGGCAGCCAGGCTCTCCACAGTCTCCAAGGAGTGTGCTCTACCTTCTCCAAGGCCTGAAGCTGCACAACTCTTCCATGGCAATGAGGTGGGAGACTCATCCTCGCCCTTCAGGGTTAACTCATCCTCTCCATGTATATGAGTGGGTCCACTCTCCTGGCCGAGGTTTCTTGGCTTCAGATCGAGCTTCCATGGTCCTCATTCTGCAAACTCCAATTTTTCCCTTTTGTGTCCCCCTTTGTCCAGATTGCCAGTGGTTTCATTTACACCAACAGTCTCTTCAAGCACTCCAGGACTTCTCCATCATTCTCTTCACAGTTCCTCCAAAATCTTCCCCTTATCCATTTAAAAAGCCATTCCAACATGTTTGGTATGGGCAAATAGCAGCAGCACCCCACTTTTGGTACCACATTTGTTCTAGTTTGCTAGCTGCTGGAATGCAACACACCAGAAATGGACTGGCTTTCAATAAAAGGGGATTTATTTAGTTGACCTATATTTCTACAGAGGAAAGGCAGCTGACTTTCAATTGAGGTTCTTTCTAATGTGGGAAGGCACAGGGCAATCTCTGCTGGTCTTCTCTCCAGGTCTCTGGGTTCCAACAGCTTTCCCTGGGGTGATTCCTTTCTGTATCTCCAAAGGCCTGGGCTTAGCTGTGAGTGCTGAGATGAGGTATGCTGAGCTGCTGGGCTGTGCTATGTTGAGTCTCTCATTTAAGCACCAGCCAATTAAATCAAACATCTTTCATTGAAGCAGATACACCTCCTAGCCAACTGCAGATGTAATCAGCAACAGATGAACTTCACATGCCATTGGCTCATGTCCATAGCAATAGATCTAGACACCTTCACCTAGCCAAGTTGACAACTGAATCTAACAACCACATCCAACTTTGTAGGTTTCCATTGTTTTTTTTCCATCTCTTCTACTGTGCCTTTCATTCCCATAAGTTCTGTGATTTGGTTTTCAGACTTTTGGTATCTTCTTTTTGTTCATTCCTTGCCTTCTTTATATCCTCCCTCAATTCATCGATTTGATTTTTGATGAGGTTTTCCATGTCTGTTCGAACATCCTGAATTGTTTCAACTCCTATATCTCATTTGAATTGTTGGTTTGTTCCTTTGACTGGGCTGTATCTTGTTGGTTTGTTCCTTTCACTGGGCTGTATCTTCAATTTTCTTAGTATGATTCATTATTTTTTGCTGTCATCTAGGCACTTAATTACCTTGATTAGTTTATTCTGGAGATTGTTTTCACTTTTTAAAATTTTTTATTTATTAATTTAAAAATTTAACAACAAATGAACAAAACATTCTTAACATACGTTCATTCCGTTCTACATATATAATCAGTAATTCACGATATCATCACATAGTTGCATATTCATCATCATGATCATTTCTTAGAACATTTGCATCAATTCAGAAAAAGAAAAAAAAGACAACAGAAAAAGAAATAAAACAAAAACAGTGTTTTCACTTTTTTTTACCTAGGATTTTCTTGCTGGATAACTTTGTTGTCTATCTGTTCTTTGACATTCAGTTCAGCTTATTCTAGACCTGTAGCTTAGGTTTTGTTTATCAGATCAGAAATTTTCAGTTCTTATTTTCTTGTTTCTTGCTCTGCCTGTAAGGTAGGGTCTTAGACTTAGTAGGGTCTATGAGGGTATTATAGACCCAGCAAGATTTTCCCAGACCAAACTGGCCTCCTCTCAGGAGAAAGGAATCATCTGCACCAGTTTTCCCTGAGGATGAGACCCCGCTGGTTGAAAGCTTTTCCTATGAAGCCTCTGGGCTCTGTGTTTTTCCTATCCTGCCTAGTATGCGGTGCTTCGTTTGTCTGCAGGTCCCACCAGCATAAGTGATGTGGTACCTTTAAATTCAGCAGACTGTGCCTGCTGGGGGTGTGGTTGAGACAGAGGAGAGGTTGTAGTCTGGCTTTAATCCCTTCAGTTGTCCAGACCCTCGGGTCTGAATTCTTTGAGGGAGGGATTCCACCTGAGCCTGGGCCCTACCCCTCTCCTGGGGAAGGCACAGCCTCCAGACAAACTCTCAGACAAGCTTAATTCTGCCCTTGCCTGGGGCAGCTGCAAACTGAGAAGTCCTGCAGCTCTATCCAAAGAGCAGTCAAGCTGTAGAAACACAGCTGTAGAAACAAAAAAGAAAAGAAAAAAAATCCTTTTCAGAGCAGGACTCTCATTCCTTGGGTTTGCCAATCAAGAGCTTAAGTTAGTACGTTGCTTTGTGTATCTCCAGGTCCTATGTGCCCCCTCCTTTCCTTCAGGACCCATATCCTTTCAAGTATTTTGTGCTGTCTGATCCAAAAAACCTGTTTTTGTTTTTTTTTTTCTTTTTCTGTCAGCCCTGCCCCCTTTGCACTGGGGCAAAACCCAGCAACCTCAGCTTTTAGCTGAGCTGGGGGCTTATTTTTAGTAGTCAGAATTTGTTAATTAATTCCACAATTGGAGCTTAGTTGCTTTCAGCCCCTGTTGCTGGTAAAGTCTCTTTCCTTTCCCCTCTGGGAAGCACCCTGTGGGGGAGGGGTGCCTGCCATGGTGGCTTGGGGAACTCACGGTTCTGGTTGGGCTTGCAGCCAGCCCAGCTTGTTCAGATTGGGATATGCTGTGTGTCTGGCCACTGACGTGGCCCCAGCAGTTGTTCTGTACTGCTCCTGACTATTTACTAGCTGCTCTGGAGGATGAACCAAATCCCACTCCTCACTAAGGTGCCATCTTGGCTCCCTCTCCAATGATTCTTATATTTGTGCTCCTCATGTTGTCCATTGTGCTGGTTTGAAAGGAAGCATGCCCCCTAAGAAAAGCCATGTTTTAATATAAATCCCATTTCACAAAGGTAGAATAATCTCTATTCAATACTGTATTTTTGAAACTGTAATGAGATCATCTCTCTGGATGATGTGATTTAGTCAAGAATGGTTGTTAAACTGGATTAGGGGAAGACATGTCCCCACCCATTTGAGTGGGTCTTGATTAGTTTCTGAAGTCCTATAAAAAAGGAAACATTTTGGAGAATGAGAGACTCAGAGAGAGCAGAGAATGCTGCAGCACCACAAAGCAGAGAGTCCACCAGTCAGTGACCTTTGGAGATGAAGAAGGAAAACGCCTCCCGGGGAGCTTCATGAAACCAGAAGCCAGGAGAAGAAGCTAGCAGATGATGTCATGTTCACCATGTGCCCTTCCAGATGAGAGAGAGAAGCCCTGACTGTGCTTGCCATATGCCATTCCACTTGAAAGAGAAACCCTGAACTTCATCAGCCTCCTTGAACCAAGGTATCTTTCCCTGGATGCCTTAGATTGGACATTTCTATAGTCTTGCTTTAATTGGGACATTTTCTCGGCCTTAGAACTGTAAACCAACAACTCATTAAATTCCCCTTTTAAAAAGCCATTCCATTTCTGGTATATTGCATTCCGGCAGCTAGCAAACCAGAACATCCATCATTTCCTGGAAAACTTGTTCCATTTTTTTTCCCATCTTTCTTGCCATTTGTTCTTTTGAGCATTCAAATTCAATTGTCCTCTCCTCTAGCTCACTTACTCTTTCTTCCACCTCTTCAAATCTGCTGTTGTTGGTCTCTAGTATATTTTTTATTTTGTCTGAAGTATCTATCATCTCTGAGATCCATGATTTTTTCTATTCGTTCTTTCAAATTCTTCTTTATGCTCTTCCAGTGTCCTGTTTTTTAATTTATATGTTCAGCTTTGATAGATACAGCCAGTTTTCTAAGGGGTTGTACCAGTTTACATTCCTATTAGCACAGAAGTTTCAGTTGCTCTATATCTTCACTAACCCTTAGTGTTGTCTTATACATTGCATCCACTCTGGTGGATGTGTAATGGTATCACATTGTAGTTTTAGCTTGCCTTTCCCAGATGACCAAAGAGGTTGAGTGCACATTCTTTTTGATCATAAAATTAAATCATCCCCACTGTAAAAATTGGAAGGTCTTTTTCCATCCTTTCACTTCCAATCTTTTTGTGTCCGTGTGTCTAAGATGAGTTTCTTGTAAACAGCATATAGTTGGATTATATTTCTTTCTTTCTTCTTCTTCTTCTTCTTCTTTTTTTTTTTTTCATGGGCAGCACTGGGAAGTGAACCCAGGTCTCCAGCATGGCAGGCGAGAACTCTGCCTGCAGAGCCACCATGGCCCATCCTGGATTATATTTCTTAAACCATTCTGCCAATGTTTCTTTTCTTTTCTTTTATTTCAGGAACTTATTTTATCTAAGTTACTATAACTGCCTATAGTTTTTTAAAACCATTTTTTACTTGTAAAATATAACATATATATATATACAAAGAAAAGAAAGAAAAAAAAACAACAATTTTCAAAGCACACTTCAACAAGCAGCTACAGAACAGTTCCCAGAGTTTGTCGTAGGCTAACATACCCTCAACTCAGATTTTTCCTTCTAGCTGCTCCCAAACACTGGTGGCTATATCAAAATCATAATGATGGAATCATACAGTAACTGTCCTTTTGTGTCTGACTCATTTCACTCAGCATTATGTCCTCAAAGTTCATCTATGTTGTCATATGTTTCAGGACATCATTTTGTCTAAATGCTGCATATTCCATTGTTTATATATGCCACATTTTGTTTATCCACTCATCTGTTGATGGGCACCTGGATTGTTTTCATATCTTGGCAATTGTGAATAGTGCCACTATGAACATTGGTATACAAATGTCTGTTCGTGTCACTGCCCTCAACTCTTCTGGGTATATATCGAGTATTGGTATTGCCAGGTCATAGGGCAACTCAATATTTACTTTTCTGAGGAATCACCAAACTGATTTCCACAGTGGCTGAACCATTTTACATTGCCACCAACAGTGAATAAGTGTTCCAATTTCTCTGCATCCACTCCAACATTTATAGTTTCCTGTTTGTTTAATAGCAGCCATTCTTATAGGTGTGAGGTGATATCACATTGTTATCTCAACTTGTATTTCCCTTATAGCCAATGAATATGAGCAGCTCTTCATATGCTTTTTAGCCATCTGTATTTGCTTTTCAGAAAAGTGCCTATTCATTTCCTCTGTCCACTTCATAATTGGGTTATTTGTTCTTCCATTGGTGAGCTGTATAATTTGTTTATGTACATAGGATATCAAGCCTTTATCTGATGTGTGGCTTCCAAATATTTTCTCCCATTGAGTTGACTGCCTCTTCACCTTTTTAACAAAGTCCTTTGAGGCACAGAAGCTCTTGATCTTAAAGTGTTCCTATTTGTCTATGTTTTTCTTTCACAGCTTGTGCTTTAGGTGTAAAGTTTAAGAAGCTACCTCCTATTACTAGATCTTGAATATGTTTCTGTACATTTTTTCCAAAAAATTTTATGGTACTGGCTCTTACATTTAGGTCTTTGATCCATTTTGAACTAATTTTTGTATAGGGTGTAAGGTAGGGATCCTCTTTCATTCTTTTAGCTTTTGAAGTTCAGTTCTCCCATGTCCATTTATTGAAAAGACTATTCTGTCCCAATTCAGTGGATTTGGGGGCCTTATCAAAGATCAAATGTCCAGAAATTTAGTGGTCAATCTTTGCACTCTCTGTTCTATTTCATTGGTTGATACTTTTATCTTTGTTCCAGTACCATGCTGTTTTGATTAATGTGGCTATATAGTAAGCTTTACAGTCAGGAAGTGATAGTCCCCCCAACTTTGCTCTTCTTTTTTCAGATATTTTTAGCTATTTGGGGTCTCTTTCCCATTCATATAATCTTTTTTTCCTTAGGGAACAAATTTATTTAAAATTTTCTGAAAATATCAGAAATTGTGAAAAACACATTGAATATCTGACCATAGCAAAAGTAAAATACAAGTTACATTTGAAAATCATGTTTAACCTCCAAGAAACATGTTTTAAATTATACCAAGTTTAACATTCTTTCCTCTCTAGAGCAAAACAAATTTACTATATCACAAAACTGGACACAATTTTTTAAAGTAAAAAAATTCAACAGAAATGGGCAGTGCAGTGGTGGCTCAGTGGCAGAATTCTCACCTGCCATGCCAGAGATCTGGGTTCGATTCCCGGAGCCTGCCCATGCCAATAAATAAATAAATAAACAACAGACAAAAAAACCTCACACTCGATTCTCACCCTGGAATCTCCTCATTTATAAA
>PVIY010031712.1:0-23631 GCA_004026745.1 Myrmecophaga tridactyla | reverse complement strand
CTAGGAGTGGTGGATCCAGGGAATGACCTCAGCAACCTTGACAGCTGTGGGGATAGAAAGGAGGACCATATAGGGCAACCAGATGGGTGTTAATGCCTAGTTTTTCCAATCTTTTATACAGACTAAAGATCCTGGGGTAAAGAAATATAAAGGAGATGTTAACCATAGTGAGAATCTTTCATTTATCCAGGTGTGCAGCTGAGACAGTGTGGACCTTAGGCCCTGGAGTTGCTTTTTTATAGTCAATTCTCCAAATTATGTAATATTTCCTTGGAATTCTTTTATCAGTGGTGGAGGCCAGCCAAAGAAAATTTCAAAAGGGGAAAATCTAGTTTGCTTTGTGTCACTGCATCTTACTCCCAACAAGGCTATAGGGAGAACATCAGTCCATTTTAGATTGGCTTCCTGACAGAGTCTCTTCACATGTGATTTCAGGGTGTGGTTAATTCACTCCACTTTTTCTGAATTCTGCCGCCTATATGTTGTGCAAAGATTCCATTCTATGTGGAAGATTTTGCATAATTTGGACCACAAATGCCAGGCCATTGTCAGAGCCCAGAGAGCTCAGTGGACCATACTGTAGAATGATTTCTTTGCACAAGAACTGAACTACTTCCTGGGTTTTTTCTGAGCAAGTCAGAATGGCTTCTACCTATCCTGAGAGTGTACAGACTCCTACTAGTAAGTAGTGCAATCTTCTTGTCCGAGGAAGCTGTGTGAAGTCTACCTGGTTATTGTCAAATACAATTTGCCCGATGACTTGAATTCACTGGGGGCGGGGGAGGGGAGTTGACCCTTGTCAGGAGTTGTTTAAAGCACAAGTTACATATTTAGCACAAACTGTCCAGGTATGTTGAGGCAGCCAAGGAATGTGAAATGTGTTGTTGAAGAAAGTGCTCCAGGGCTGTTTTACCATAGTGACTATTTTCATGAATTTATGAAACCAGATCTTGATCAAGTGCTTCTGGAATTGCTAATCAGTCATTCTTGACTTCCTGCCATCCATTTGGTAGGAGGGCACTGCCTTCTTGGCTCAACCAGATATGTTCAGCCTTGGAATATTTTGGATGCAAGCCACTTATAGGTTCCTGTAGAAGTGCTGCTATTAAGGAACAGTGGGCTCCCCTTAAAGCTACTGGCTTGGCTTCTTTATCAGCCAGAGGGTTCACTTGGGCTGCTCTTGTTCTTCCTGACTGATGCCAGTGCAGTGGATGATAACGACCTTCATGGGGCACTGTACTGCCTCCAGGAGGACCAGGATTTCCAGGCTTTGCTTTATTTCTTTTCCCCCAGCATTAATCAGTCCTCTTTCTTTGTATAGGGCCCTATGCACCTAAGCCGTGTTGAAGGCATACTTCAAGTCAGTATAGATGCTAATGGAATTTGATCCTAACAGCAGGACTCTGGTGAGTGCTAGGAATTTGGCTTTTTGAGCCAAGTTGCTTATGGAAGGAGCCCAGAATCTATGATCTAGTCCAGGGTTACTACTGTATATCCTGTTTTCTGCATTCCATTGTGGACAAAACTGCTGCCATCTATGTAGTACTCTACATTGGGGTGTGAGAATGACTGATCCTTTAGGTCTGGTCTGCTGGAGGACAGTTCTGCCAAGGTTTCCATGCATTCATGCTCAGACAGGCCTTCTCTCACTAGTAGGATGGTAGCCAGGTTTAGGCTATATATGGCCTCCACTTGAATGCTCATGTTGTCATATAAGAGGACATGAAACTTCAGCAGCTGGGAAATGGAGAGCCAATGGTGTCCCTTTTGCTGGAGAACTGCCTTGATTTGGTGTGGGATGTGAAGTGTTAGTTGCTGGCTGAAGGTTAACTTCTCAGCATCATGGGTAAGAATGACCATGGTGGCTATGGACCACAGATAGGGAGGGCCAAATCTAACTGCTTTGATAAGGAAGATACTGGGTGATCCCAAGAACCTAGTTGTTGAATGAGGACTCCTGTGGCTGTTCTCTGTCATTCATGAACATACAGAATGAAAGGTTTGTTAATGTCTGGGACACCCAAGGCTGGGGTTTGGGTGAATTCCTTTTTTAGAGTTTCAACATGTCTCCATCTTTTGGTTCCCCAGGGCAGGGGTGAATTTTCAGCTATCTGCATAGCCTCATACAGGGGCTTAGTGACTGCAGTGAAGTCAGGGATCCAGATGTGGCAGAATCCTGTGGCCCCTAGGAATTCACAGACTTGTCTCTGAGATGCGGGTGTAGGTATTTGACAAACGACTTGTTTTCTTTCAAATCCCAGGTGCTGGGTGCCTTGGGCAAAGTGAAATTTGAGGAATTTTACTCTCTTTTTTTGGTAAATTTGGACCTTTTTTCTAGAGGCCTTGTAATATCTTTGATTCAGTTGGGCCAGGAGTGCCTTTGTACCTTCTAGACAGTCTTGTGAGGTTGTGTTGGGTAAGAGAAGATCATCCACATATTGGAGCAAAATGTTACTATACTTTTAGTCATGAAAGTCTTGCAAGACCTTCCCTAGGTTTTGTTAAATATACTGGAAGAATTCTTGAACCCTTGAGGCAGGTGCATCCAGGTAGATTGTTGTTTTCTTCCTGTGTGCAGATGTTCCTATTCAAAGGCAAAAATGGGTTGGCTGACTGGTGTCAGAAGAACACAGAAGAAACAGTTTTTCAGGTTAAAGCAGAACAAAAATGATGCTGTTACAGGAATTAAGCTCAAACGAGTATATGGGTTTGGCACTATGGGATGTGAGGTAACAGTCACTTTGTTGGTGGTGCAAGTCTTGAACATGACAACATGAACATTCAAGTGGAGGCCATATATAGCCTAAACCTGGCTACCATCCTACTAATGAGAGAAGGCCTGTCTGAGCATGAATGCATGGAAACCTTGGCAAAACTGTCCTCCAGCAGACCAGACCTAAAGGATCAGTCATTCTCGTACCCCAATGTAGAGTACTACATAGATGGCAGCAGTTTTGTCCACAATGGAATGCAGAAAACAGGATATACAGTAGTAACCCTGGACTAGATCATAGATTCTGGGCTCCTTCCATAATCACTGGTGACAGGTTTTCGTACTGGTAGCAGAGGAGTGTTCCATGGGGACTGATATTCCTGTAGTGTACCATGAACAAGTAAGTGGTTGATGTGTGCCAGAGCTGTCAGGCTCACCATAATCTTTTTCTCTGGGTCCTTAAGTGTCAGGAAACATTCCCCTTCTTCACTGAAACTTATTTGAGCTTTGTCAGGAGATCTCAAGCCTAGTAGGGGTATGAGGCAGTCAAGAAAGTAAAGAGAAACTTCACGGAATCCTAGCAGACACTTATGGGCTATTAAGAAGGAACGTTGGGCTGAGACACGTGTCATCCAAAAGCGGTGGCTTGCCTATTAGTTTTTGGCACAATTTCTGGCATGACAACAGAATGTTCTATGCCTGTGTCTACCATAAAGTCCATCTTTTGTCCCCCTATTCACCATGGGCTCCCCAGGGCTGAATGTGAAGGGGCCCAGCCTGTCTCAGTCTGAGTTTGACTTCAAGGGCTAATAGACATATGAAATCAGTAGCTCTGGGTTCTCCATGGCTAGTGGGGTCTTTGTCACCTTTCCCCCATCCTTTCTTGGGGCATTCTGCTTTCCAGTGTACCTCTTCCTTACAGTAGGCACACTGATTTCTTCTCAGTGGAGCTGTAAGTGGATGTTTTATCTCCTGACCCTGGTCACTTGAAGCTTCCAGGTTTTGAGAATGGGGACTTCTTGGTGCCCTGGATGAGCACCACAGCAAGGAGGTCTGATTTTTCCTTTAGTCAGTGATCTGCTTCTCTCCATGCCTCCTGGTCTTGGTTCATGTAGACTTTGGTAGCTACCTCAAGGAGCTGGAATATATTCATTCCAGAAAACCCTTCTAATTTTCACAGCTTTTTCCATATGTTTGGTTGGGCTTGCCCAACAAATGCAAAGTTAACATGTCTTTGGTTTTCTTGTATCACAGGGTCAAACGGAGTGTGCATTCTAAAGACTTCATAGAGGCACTCATGGAACTGGCTAGGGGCTTTGTCTAACTTTTGCAGGACTTCAATGGGTTTTGACATATTAATTGTTTTTCCAGCCCCCCTTTTCATGCCTTGAATGAGTGCATCTTGTAGAGATTTAAACTGTTTCTGTCAGCTTCAGTGTTTGAGTCGCACATTGGGTCAGCATCTGGGAAGGAGTTTTGAGTATATTAGAGTGTGTTCATCATTCCTGCTGAAGCATGTTCTTCTAACCACTTCAGGGCAGTTTGTGAAATCCATCTCCACTCTTCTGTGTTGAGGAGGGTGATGGAGAGTTGACAGCAATCTTGCCACGTTGGCTAATGGGTTTGTATAATTGACTGGAGTAAGTCAATCATAGGCTGGGGCTTCTCAGTGTAGGAGAGAGTGTGGTTTTTCCCATTTATGAGGTCAGGTAGATAAACATTGGCTGGCCTCCCTGCAACTGGCCTTCTGGATCATAGTAAATAGGTCCTATAGTTTCTCACAGGGTCAGAGTTCCTGAGGTACTGCAGGTTTTTCCATCTTGGGATCAGAAGTTCCAGTTTTACAGGATTTCTGGAGTGTGTTCAGGCAGACTGGTATCAAGGGAGATAGGAAGCAATAGCAGAGAGCTGGCTGGAGTTCCTGATGATATGGAGTTTCCAGTAGAGGGCATTTGGGGAGCTGAAGGCACTTGTGGAACCACAGCCAGTGTTTGAGGCAGGGGTCAGGAAACTAGAGCAGAGTAAAAGTAAGGCAGGGTGATAGGTCTTCACTGGTAGTGGGGAAGACTGCAGGGTTTTCCAGGGTCAAGTATTTAGGGAGGTAGGAGCAAAGAGTCTCTGTTGGCAGTGAGGAGGACAGCCCCCCTGTCTCTTTATCTTGGTGGCCTGAAGATTGGAAGAGGTTTTTCTTTGTCGATGGTGGGGAGTTCTCCGGGGTTGGAAGTTTAGTTGTGGCTTGTGCTAATTGCTTTGCAGCAACTCCTTCGGAAAGTGGAATACTCAGGTCGACACAGCCTACCAGGACTTATACGGAACAAACAGCCATTCTTGCCACTGATGGGTGGGGCTCTGGTCCAATCCTCAGGGGAGCTGAAGTCCCTCCCAAATCCAGGAAAGTTGGTGTCCCATTCAAACTAAATAATCCTAAAAAGAGGAAGAGGTTCCAGGGAGCACCAGGGGATGATCAAAATCGGTCCACAGCTCAGTCCTCCCTGGAAATGAGGAGGGGACAGAAGTATGTCTCTCTTGGGGTGCAGTTTCCTGGCCAGTGCACCAGAAATGAAGTAGGGAAAACTCTGAACACCACAAAAGAAAGCAGCAGAACCTCTGAGAAGTGAACAAACTTTTACTGCTGTAGCAGACTCAGAGGACTTCTGTCCAAAGTCTGAGCCCTAAATGACCATTGTCTTCAGATTATATAGGAATGAAAACAGAGTGAGAGAAAAAGACAGGGATGGTGCTATAAGGTCTGGCTTGCAACTGATTTCTTTTGTCTGGAATGCAGGCAGGGCTGGACATGCCTGGCAGATGCAGCAGAAGTTTTGTTTCACTAACTCTTTCAGAAAATATGTTTTTACACATTCTTGAGAGTGCACAAATTCATAGAGCCATTTTAGTAAGGAAATACAACAACAATACTGGGGCCACTCTTATGAACTAGCTCAACCATATTTCAAGTGATCACTATTTTTCCTAGTGTATAACGTACAAAATTGAGAACCAATTCCTTGAATAAAATTCACCTAACATTTGTTCCAGGTTTACCCCAGATAACTTATATTATGATATCAGGCCAGATTCATTTTTCCCCTGTTTCTGAAAAAACTGACTCGATGATATTTGCATTTTTATGGAACTATCCTTACATGTCAGTGCTCAATTAAATCTGTGAATAATTTAACATTTCAGATTAAAAGTTACATACACAAAGAAAATGCCAGTGTTTGTATATTATTTCAGAAATAAATGTTTTATTATTTCCTGGAGGTTGAACTTCTCTGCTACAATCACTAATCAAATATGATTATAATAATCAATTCATAATAATTACATTAGATTTCAATTTTGAGTGCATCTTTTATTTAATATATACCATTGAGGCAAAATATGTCTGTCCTGTTCACCTGTTTCTCTGCATTGAGACCTGCTCATAATTGTGCTTAAGATTCACTGAGACATGAGTTCATCAATGAATGAACATGGTGCCAAGAAGACAATTACATTTTTTCTGATGAAGTAAGGGAATTGTGCATTCCTTCCCCAGCAGACACTGCAGAGCCTGGGGGCAATGGAATCATGGCTCTTGAGAAAAAGAGGCTGATTCTTGGAAATAAGCATCAATAAGTGTAGAGATATTCTCTAGCCACAGCCTGACATTAGCAAAAAATGTAACAAAAGCATAAATGATGGAGGAGAGGGCATAAGATGATAGAAAGCTGCCTATCAGGGCAAGAATGGTCTCAGTGGCTCTGTTCTTAAGGGAAGATATTGGAGAGAGATTGTTTCTATGAATGAAGACTGGTTGCTTGTGCCTGTACAGGACAAAAACTGTAGAGACACTGCCCAAGGTCATGAGTCCCAAATACAAGCCATCATGGAAAGATAATATTATTGCCTTCAGTGATTTTGCAGTTTGTTAACTGATTTGAGCAGGACAGTATCCCAAGCAATTCTTCTCTGTGATGTTGTTGTTATTCCATTTTACACTTTTATATTTGGGAAAAAGAGATATTCATAAGGATGTGCAGTATCCAGGAAAGGATATTGGATGGGTTAGTGTACTTTTGGGATTTTAATTTAAACTCCACACAATGAGTTTTCACAGGGTGAATGTGATGGCCTGAACAATTTGTAAGAGGCAGGAACTGCCAAAAGACATACCCCTGCCCACTCTGTGTACATATAAAACAAGTTTGTATCCAAAATAACTGGGGAAATGTTTCATCTCAAAAGCTGTCATTGGGACTGGTATTCCTTTAGAGTGAATGACCAGAGTTGGCTACTGACAGGTGCCTGATAATCAATCATATCTTTAGTCCTTAACCTGCATCCACTGAAGGAAAGAAAATTGCAATGATCCAAGAGTGAGAAGTTCCCCAGGATAGCCATGATTACCTGGAATAAAGATCAGTCCTATTTTCAAATCCACAGCAGTCATTCAATCATATTCTAGGATTCAAACTTCAAATTCATTACCTGAAGAGTTTGCAGTGTACTTGGAAACATGAGCTGTGGGCTACATTCTCAGGAAAAAGAAATCCAAAATTTTCCACTCAACATTGCTTCCACTTGAGAATTAACTTCTAATGTATAGTTTATTTTTCTTAAGGGATTCCCCAAGTTTACATGTTTCTTTATAGTACTTATGATGTATTGGTCACTCTTATATTTGTCACTTTGTGATTTAGGAGCTAAGATTAATCTCTTTTTACATAAAAGACAAATTTTGAATATGGATAGCCTGGCTGCAATGACCCTGGTGTTTAATCTTGTGCTATTCTAGGTATTTTAATAAAATACTGTGCTCCTCAAATCATCCAAATACATGCAACTTTGAATGATTTTAAATGTATTTTATTTTATAAGCTTGGTTGTCATGAATTCCAATTTTTATAAGTATTTATAATACAGACTGATCACATACGAATGAATATATCAAAGTCTTAAAGAAATGTAGCTGCCCTGAATAATTTTCCATGACCTGACTGGATTTTGTAATTGTGGTTAAATTACAGGATGGCAAAAGAAATAAGCATTCAATTTTTTACCAGGAGTTAAAATACAATGCCTCCATCACAGGAATTATTGTCCAAATTATATGGTACTCTGAGTCATGGGACCTGAATCATAAGCAAGTGATTAAGCACTTTATGGTAGAAACTAAGTCAATCCCCATTAAAGATCATAAAATTCTAAGTCTGTTATTTTAGAGAAAGTAACAGAAACTTTAAATAATACTTAAATATACTAATTTATTATAAGATAAATATTTAAATTGGAATTTGTAAGCATGGGATATTGTCCATAGAATAAATTTAAATGTGCAAAAGGTGAGTAGTCAGCATTGAAATGACAGGAATGATTTAAACAAGAGGAAATATGACAATTTGAGCCATAAAAGTGCTGAGGTCCATAAATTTCATCTAGTGTCTTAAGCCTTCAATTATCAGTATCCTTTCTGTAAAAACTGCAACTGTAGGACTGCAACTACATAATGGAGGTAAAGAAGAGTTTTCTTCGAATATAGGAGATCCCCTAGGGCGTTTTTTAGTACTACCATGCCCTGTGATTAAAATCAGTGGAAAATTGCAACAACACAATCCAGACAGGACTGCCAATGGCTCTGAAACTTCAGGAATGAAGGTTTGGGTCACCCCACCAGGCAAAGAAGCGTGGCCAGCTGAAGTGCTGGCTGAGGGTAAAGGGAACATGGAATGGGTAGTGGAAGAAGGCAATGATAAATATGAACTTCGACCACGTGATCAGTTACAGAAAGGAGGAATGTAATGCTGTTTTGTTCATGTTATATATTTAAGTTGTAAGATATCAAGTTTAAGAATGAATATTACCCGAGGGTTTGCAACAGATTGTGGAGAGATTTAATGTGTTTCCAGTTATATGCAGGACAGTTGAGTATTATTAGGTGAAAGAAAACAAATGTGTGTTTTATTGCTTTTTATTTAGAAATTAGGTATTGTTTAAGGTGGTATGTATAGTTGCCAAATTGTCAAGGGGTGGACTGTCATGGTCAGGTTCATGTGTCAACTTGGCCAAGTGGTGGTTGGGCAAGTGCTGGCTTGTCTGTTGTGATGAGGACATTTCATAGAATTAAATCATGATCATGTCAGCTACATCCACAGCTGATTCCATTTGTAATCAGTCAAAGGGGTATGTCTTCTGCAATGAGTGATGCTTAATCTAATCACTGAAAGCCTTATAAGGAGGATTCAGAAGAGACAGGCTCTTCCTGTCTCAGCTGGTGAGCTTCTCCTGTGGAGTTCGTCCAGACCCTCCATCGGAATCGTTCGCTTCACAGCCTACTCTGTGGATTTTGGACTCGGCATTCCTGCGATTACATGAGACACTTTTATAAATTTCATGTTTGTGAGTGTTCCCTGTTGATTCTGTTTCTCTAGAGAACCCTAACTAATACAAGTACATTAATTGAAAAAACTAGAAACTTAAAACATCCTACAACTGAGATTTTAATACTACTTGGATCAAATACTGTGGTCCACTTTCAGTAAGATTTTCATTGAATTATATTAGGAGTGGCAAAATGTTTGGTATGGGGTGTCAGACCACCAGTTTGCAACACCACAGCTCATATACCAGGAACCATTGTCCTTTACAATGAGTAAAATTGGCATTGGACAGGTTTCAAATCCAGAATAATCCCTTTTCCAGACCTTATCACTTATCCAGCTCCTGAGAAATCTCCTTCCCATATATATTTTGTCTTTCAGGCCAAAATAGAAAATATTCACCCAATGACTACCTCCTGCCATGTTGGTGGCACTAGTGAAGGTCACAACAGCAATGGCATGTGTGAGAGGGAGACAGTCAAACCCTGAAATCTGGGGTAGAGATTCTGTGACCCTCACCTTCCCTCAGAATGCAATTATTATTTCATCTATAGCAACAATGCCAGCCCATACCTTGACAGTTGAAAAAAGTTCTCAAAAAAATTGTGTTGCATTTTAATGCCTAGAAGATAGTGTTTAGTGAGCATCTCCAAAGAGACCTCTGGAATGTTTTATAGAGACTCTTTCTTTTCTAATTTCCCTAGAAACAGACAGGGTCTCACATGCAGGGAGTAGGAAATGCTGAGTTCTGAGCCAGGAGAGACTGGCAGAGAAACAGAGGAATCTATCTCACTGGATTAAACTTCCCTGACTAGTTCTACCCAAATTCTAATACTAATTATCAGACCACTGATTCTGAAATTAAATTTTCATTTAATTTATGGGAAGGGAAATTGAATCACATCATGTACCTCAGAAGGGTTTTCAATGCATAATTGCAAAAGAAAGAACATATTAAAAGGACAGATTATAAAACATTTTCTTTATTTGCCTAATGAATTCAAATTAAGTAGGAAACCAAGATGAAATGGAAAATTTCTAAGGAAAGATACTTATGAATAGCAACTTCAGAAGAGATATAGATATAAATAGAATAATATAATAGGTGAGAAGGAGCAGTTTATGAGTCCCTTACAAATTAAAGCACCAGGTTCGCATTTTTTATAAGACCCAGCCGTCCCTTGTCTAACATTTAAATATTAGACAAGTAATGTCACTTGATTCAACAATCTGTAGTAGAAGTAAAATTTACAAATGAATTTTATAAATAAAATAGAATATTTTAGACAAAATTCAAAGTAAAAAGAATATTACAGAGATCTCACATCTGACTATAATGGCAACCTCTAAACTAAAATGTAGCCAGAAGACTGTAAAACCATATCAAAGTACAGTGTGCTGACCAAGTGCAGTTTATGTCTGAATTAATGAAATTCAATATTAGGAAATCCATTGATATAAGTCAGAATATTCTTAAAGTTAAATAAAAATTAAGGGATCATATTTTTAAGGACATAAACATCTGTTTGGCAGAATTCAACAAATATTAATGTCAAATTCAAACACTTAAGCAATTGATGGGCATTTACAATTATAGTTCATTTTATTGATTGTGATATAATTTATTTATAATCTATGTTCATATCAAGGAAATTAAAAAGAACCAGAAGTGTGTCACATTTTGTTCAGAGTTTACTGCTTAGGTGTGACTCATGAATTTAAACATTAGGTTGTAATGGGTGATGTTAGCTACATTTATCTCAAACATGTTCTGCAAGAACAAAAGCAGTTGGAAGTGGGTGGAGGACTGCATAGGTGCTGAGAAAATAGACATAGAATGAATGACTGATTCAATTCTACACAAAGAAAAATTTTTTGTGATATCTGTCTTTGAACAATATTAATTAACTGTCCCTGTCCAAGTCTTTATCCTAAAATATGGAACACATTACAAATAAGGATGATGAACTTCTGATTTTGAATTGAGCTCTTCCATTCACTTCTTTTGAACTACTCACTAAATGAACATTTTCATCAGTGATAAGGGTACAGTAATAACCATATCTGAGAGCCATCTTAGGTTTAAATGAACACATCCAAGTCCCGATGTCCTATGTCTTACATGGTAAATGCTATGTTCTATCAATTATTGTGGTCATAATGCACATTGATCAAGAGCATGGACTCTGCAACATGTAGACTGGGTTTGAGTCCAGCCTCCCAAACAGGAGCTGTGTGGCTTTGGACAAGGTACTTAACTTTACTTACATCAGTGTCTCCAGATGTAAAATTTTAACAAGATACTTCCTTCCAAAAGCTAACTTTGGAACACATAATGTCATTCACACATAAAGTAAGGTAACATGTGTGTAATGAGTTAACACATAAGGAACTCATATCAAATTCAGCCATGTAGTAAGATCTGAAAATATATTAACAGGTTGTATTATTGTTCATTAATATATCTCTTTTAGTTATAGACCAATGATTCTAAATAAATTAACTGAAGAGATAAATCCACCAAGTAAATATAAGACTATTATAAATGCTATGTGTAAAATAAAACAATATGATTCAAACTTACTGGACAATATAACATTTACTTAAATGGTCATGGAAGGTGATCTGTGCTCTGTACATCAATAAGAATCAACAAGAAGACCATGTTGGGTAGTGTACCTGAAGGAAGAGTTAATGAAAGGTGAAGAAGCATCTTCCCAGATAGTTGGAAGAAGAGATGCAGAGCATGGGTCTGGAGTTTGGTCAGTGAGAGGAAAGCTGGAGTGATATGAGACCAGTCATATCACTCAGATATGAGGACTGGACAATTCACTTTCTGTGTAATTCAAGGAAATGAATGAAAAAATAATTCTTTTCTCCAAGGGAAAAATTTTTAAGGAGGGGGTAGAGAATGCAGAATTGAAGTAACTATTGTAGTAATTCAGGTGAAAGGTATGTATTATTTCTGCTGCTATAAATGGAGAGAAGGTCAACTCAGTTGAGATTTACAGGTAAACTATCTACCTCTACGAACCTAAGAAGGAAGGAATGAGGAAAGCAGATTGTAAATGTGTAGAATATGAGGAAAATAGGAATTATGGGCAAGGCTGCCAACCTTAGGCTCCTAGACGTAGATAGTTTACCTGTAAATCTCAACTGAGTTGACCTCCTCTCCATTTATAGCAGCAGAAATAATATATATATGGTTATATGGTTAGAGTAACTGGTTCAATAGGAGTGGTACTTACTCAGTCATTGAGATATTCTGAGATGAATATGCTAATTTTGGGATGCCACTAGACATCTATGTGGAGATGTAATGAGGTCATTTGGAGACACTGGTTTTAGTTTCACAGAGGGGTCAGGCTGCAGATGGAGATCATGTAGTTATTGAATAAAGATGCTGCATAGAAGCAATGAATAGTAGGCCAGAGTTCATGGGTCAAGAAATCATTAGAGTCAAAGCGGAGGAAAAACAAAACAGAAGAATGAGCAATGACCACCAATGACATAGGAGGAAACAAAAAATGTGTCATTCCACAGACTTGGAAATAACCCAAAAAGTGTGTGCTCAACTTTGCAGAAAGCTGCTGAGAATCATAAGAGCTGACAGTGAGAAAGTGGTTATTGGATGTGGGAATAACATGTCAGTGTGTCTCCTCACTAGCCTTTGCTCCTTGGAACAGCAGCATAAAAACCTGACATGATTGAACCGAGATTACAGTGTGAAGGGACGGCAGGTGATGAATAATTAACTCTTTGAAAATCATGCTGAAAAAGTCAGCAGAAATATGGGTCATTAGATAGAGGAAATTTGGAGATTAATCTTAGTTGAGATTAAGAGTGTTGATCAAGTTGATGTATGGAGGCTGAAAAATTGAGACAAGAATGATGTACTGAACTAAGGATTAAAACAAGTGCATTATTTACTAGGGATGTTAACTGGGAGAACTGTGGTGAAAAAATGAGATATTGAGTTAGTGGAATGATTCAAATTTATTGTTTATAGGGTGGTACAGCTCAACCCTTTAATTATATTTCAGTTTAAATTTTACTCTTCATTTCTCTTCTTTGCAGAACTTCTCAGATGCTCTCCATCAGTTGATTATTTAAAATTTACCTTCTCAGTGAGTTCTTCCAAGGAACATCTGTCTAAAGTCAAAGTTCCAACTCTGCAAGTGAAATCATGACCCTCACCCCTATATGGGACATGACATCCAGGGGTTAAAGTCTCCTGGGCAATGTGAGCTGTGGTTCACAGGGATGAACCTGTCCCTGGTACTGTAGGATTGATTATGCCTTCCTGACCAAAAGGGGGACAATTATAACAAATACGGTATTTGTTGAGAGAGTTTGAAGGTAGTCAAGAGGCTAGTCTGAGGGCTGCTTTTACAAAGGCTCCAGCTAGATATTACTACACATCATGGTCTGCAAAGCCCCAAGCAAAACCATTCCCACCAACCCTAAAGAACTCCTAGAGAATTATCTGAGATTTTACAGAGGTTCCATGTGCTATGATTACTTTCCAGAAACCTATAACCTTCATATGGACTCTAATCAATGTGAAAAAGTTAGAATAAGCATACTGAAAATACTCCTAAAGATTAGGAGAAGGATCAAAGGGGAAGGAATTCTAAAAGAGAAGACACACAACAAATGAGTATGACTGCTGAATAATTATATTGATATTTGTTTTACTCTCTAGTGTTTTGGAGCAGCTAGAGGGAAAATCCTAAATTTGTGGAACAGTCACCCATAGCAAACTCTGAAATCTGTTCTATAACTATTTGTTAAAATGTACTTTGAAATTATTGATTGTTTTACATATATTTCACATTAATAAATATTTAAAATTAAAAAAAGTTATGCTCTCAGTAAGTTCTTCCCAAAACAATCTCTAAAATTGTGCTGTTACTCACACTCCCCAACTCCCTTCCCATTTTCACCTCCATCTCTTATGTGCAAAGTGAAATGGTACTCTGCTCTGCCTTCACACTGACATCTGCCTCCAGGCTATTTCTCCCTAAGGATAACATTGAGGCTTTGGTCAAACTATATAAATTCTCTGGGATGTGGTTTCCTCAATTAAAATATTTTTCACATGTGATGCACATTGTGGCCAAGTACACATGTGGAAATGTAATGTTTTTTGCCTGAGGAAAGGCAGAAATTGTTTTTTTTTTTCTTTCAGTCACATCAGGTGTGGAGAATCTCTACTGACAGCTGTATTTAGAATGAATAACTGAACAAACCAATTAAATCTCAGGCCTAATTTGCTGTCATCATTTCAGAAACCATCTCTTAATTTGATATGCCTCTACTCCTTCCTGAGCCACACTGTCTTTTATCCACATCGTACTAACCACCACTCTATTCTAATGCAGAGAGCTATGTTTTCTGAAAGAACCTTCCCAGGATGAATCTAGTTATAGTTTGCCAAGTACAGACACTTGTATGGAATCTGGAAGATGGAACTGAAACAAATACCATTAATCTCTAGAGAAAGATGGTGACTAGATACAGAAGTACACAGACCTCCCCCTCAGACCCTCACCCCAACTCCAATGATGGCAACCAGAAGCAGTGACTTCTCCACCACCTTTCATGGGCTATGCAGATGAAGTTCCCATTAGAATGACTTCTCTGTTCCTCCAGTTATGGACTTCCAGTCTTTCACAACCACAACCCTTCTCAAATTCAAGCAACCTTTAATTATGTAATTTCAGTAGTTGGCAGTCTTAGTATGGCCTGCTACGTTACCATGGGACCCTCAAGTACACTATATCTCAGGACCACATGTGTCAGCTTCCTTAGTTAAAGTGCAAACACCTACTAAATAAAGGGACTTCCAGTCCATTCTTTCCCCCATTATCCCCAGTGTATGGAAACATTCACTGGAAATATGCTTACTCTGGTGGGCATGTTTTATGACATTTAGCTCACAGCCCAGTGGTATGTTTGTCCCTGGTGGGGAGTGAGCAGGGTTCCTTCACTGCCACAGCTCACAAACACAAGAGCCACCTCTTCCATCACTCAGGGAATGAGACCAGCTGTCCAGGGCAACTGGATGTCCACTAGTGAAACTGATCTTACTCTGTCTCTTCTTTAAGTGAGTAAAATATCTTTCCATCAGAGTCTCTTTGAGGGGTACATTTGCTGTGACTGTGTCAGTTTGAAAGTATTATGTGCACCAGAAAAGCCATGTCTTAATCCTGATCCTATCTTGTGGGAGCAGTCATTTCTTTTAAATTGATTCAGTACTGTGGGGCAGAAATTTTTATTAGATTATATAGATTATATCAGTGGAGATGTGGCACACCCATTTGTGGGTGTGGCCATTTGTCTAGATAGAGATGTGATTCCACCCATTCCAGTTTTCTTCATTAGTTGAATGGAGTTCTTTAAAAGGGGAAACATTTTGAAGAAACTTCAAATGCTTGAACTACTGACATATAGAGCCTATGGTAGACATTTGGAAATTGAGACAGAAGTAGACCAGGTGCTAAGCAAGGATCCATAGAAATAGTCAGAATCTGAAAAGAAGATCTGACCCTGGCAGATGATATGATAAGTGATGAAACCAAGCATTTTGTCCTGGAGCAGTTAATTAAATGCCAACCAACATTTATAGAGGAAACTATTGGCAACAGAAGTTGGAAGCAAGGAAACCAGGAACAAGCACCAGCAAATGCCACCTGCATGACTTTTCAGCTGACAGAGGTGTTCCAAACAAATTAGCCTTTCTTGGGTTAAGTTATATTTTCCTGGATGCCTTAGTTTTGAAATCTTTATGACCATAGAACTGTAGACCTGCAACTCAACAAATACCCTTTATTAAAGCTGTTGCAATTCTGGTAAATTGCAACTGACATTTTAAGAAACTAATAAAGTGACCCAGACCCCTGTTTTGGAGTGGGTTGACATCTTTTTAGGTGTTTCTTCTTCTGACCTGTGGTAATAATTCCCTTATTCCAAAGATACAAGCATGTACATTTTTGACTCAACAAACTAATACAATCTATTAGAAACATTTTAATTCCATGTTTTGAAAGCCTAATCATCTTAGATTAGACTACGGTAGTATTTTTCCCAAGGTCCACTTGTCTTCCTATTACTTAATCTCAATAAAATTGATTTGAAAGGTACTTCTAAAACTTAAATATAATAAAAGTGCACTGCTGATTTTTAAAAAAAAGTGAAATAAAACATCTAGTCACTTTCCACTGAACTCAGGAAAAATTTCTAAATTACTTACTTAAGCAGTTTTGGAGATACAGAATCTAGTGACCTTCAATTTAATGGATGCAAAATAAAATGGTGATGACAATGATGTAAAGGAGGGAAGAAATTTAGATGATTTTAAGGGGAAATAAACATATTATGTTCCTACAGTTATAGGGCATTAGTTGTAAGATAGGAATAGATTTCCGGCCTCTATGTGATGGGTAGACTTAAGTCAATCATCTTGTATAATTCAAGTCATATA
Organism: Myrmecophaga tridactyla; assembly: GCA_004026745.1. Classification (NCBI taxonomy): domain Eukaryota; kingdom Metazoa; phylum Chordata; class Mammalia; order Pilosa; family Myrmecophagidae; genus Myrmecophaga; species Myrmecophaga tridactyla. The sequence continues at coordinate 7,067 of PVIY010031712.1, read as the reverse complement.
CATAGAATTCAAACTGAAAGGGTTCATGTTTTTTCCATTTATAGGTCACTTACTGCCTATCTCTTCTTCCCTGTGAGTTTACTGATGTCACACAATTCTGAAAACAACTGTTTCATTCCTGTAACCTTTACATTTTTCACATGATAGGAGCCAGAGGCATAAAGCAAATTCACAAAATGAGTTAAAAGGTATGTAGAAAGAAAACATTGCAAAGAGAAATTGTATTTTTTAAGGAGGGAATTTTAATAGTTTTTTTTTTAAAAAAAAAAGGATCCTCTTATGTCTTTCTTAATGCCATAATCTCATTTAGAAATTTCTGAATACCCTCTAGAATAATTGAACTTCTATACAACAAATGTACTGCAACACACTGATTTTCAAAATGTGACACTGGTTCTGAAGAGGAAAATGATGTTACACAGTTGAGTAGGATTGACTTTTTTTCGGAGTTGTGGGCCTGATTTCTAGTTGGGGGCAAGCCAGAGCAGGGCTGGCTTTCTCTCATATCCCCAGCTTTGATGCCTGAGTACAGATGCTGGTCCTCAGTGGTCAGAGTTGTACCCATTTGATGATGTTGAATGTAACTTGGGATGGAAATATCAGTTCTCCCTTCTCAGAATGTGTTTGCCTGGTCCTTGGGAGAAACCCCTGGAGGACTCAAGAATTGCAAGCTCCATTGATTTTTACAGATGGGAGCAGATCCTGAGAAGTGGGATTGGAAATTCCACCACCTTCTTGCCTCCTTGTGGGAAAGCACTTGAAGTGAACTTTCCCTGTCATCAGGAGGGCTTCATAAGAGGGATAGGAGGAAGGTGATGCTCTGAGGACATAGGGTGTGGAGTCATGCTCAGACATGCAAGGCAGGCCTGTGCATTTCTCATGACCTCCTTCTTCACACACAGGGTTGCAATAGGTTTGGGCTATTTCTCAGCATTTGTGTTTACAACAAACAATAAGTTTAAAGACCCAATTGTGTGTATCAAAGTTGTATTTCCTCTCACATAAATAAATTTTAATGAATGAAATGTTTAAAAAATGAACTGCAATGGTTAGAAGTAAAGAATTCATGCACAATGTATCATTGTCACAGTGAAAAATTTATTTCTTTTGAAAATAAAAGAAAAAATGCTAATTTACAATGACTGTTAATAATCCAAATAGACAAAGTATTTAACTCTGATAGAATGCTGTCATGATATTTTCTATTTAAACACTTCTACATAGTCACAAACTCTCTTTGAATGGGGGCACTGACTAAAAGATGCAGAAGCCTTTGGTGGGTTTTAAAACCAGAGTTTCCTAAACTTTAGTCATTTGCACATCAACCACTCATTAATAACATAGATTCCCATTGACATTGCAATTCAGTATTAATTTTCTTGTAGACTCAGTTTATTATAAATTAAAAATCATGCCTTTAATAAGTTATTTTCATTTGCAATGAAATGCTAAAATACAAAATTAAAATAGGCACCTGGGGAAAACTTTAGACACAATGGCTTAATAAATTAGAGAACCTTAGCGATGAGTCTGTTCATTATTATTGTAGAGAATGGTCATTCAATGGAGATGTGGCATGCCCAATTGTGGGCTATAAGTTTTGAGTAGATGGATATGTAACTCCACTATTCAAGGTGGATCTTGATTAGTTTACTGGGACCCTTCAAAGAGCTCATGAAGAAAAAGAGACAGGTCAGAGCTGACAGAGAATCAAACATTTGGAGATACTGGGAGACAGATAGAAGGTCAGAGAGGAGGCCACCTGAACCAGGAGCTGGAAGCAGTGAAATTCAGAAGCAGAAGTCCCCAGACATCGCTTTGTTCCCATGAGATGCTAATCAAACCACCATCTGGGGATTTTGCCTGGAGAAGCTAAGTAAGGAACTCAGATGCCACATACATTCCTTCCCAGTTCACAGAGACAATATTTAAAACTTATCATAAACCCTTGGATACCCTTGGAGTCAGGGCATCTTTCTCTGGGAGGCCAGAGTTTGGATATTTTTAAGGCCTCACAGCTAAAAACTTATAATTTTAATAAATCTCCTTTATAAAAGCCATCCCATTTCTCATCATTTACCTCTTATTGTGTTTATTTTTTTAATGGATTCATTTCTGATATATAACAAACTTCTTAAATTATATTACATTGGGGATTAATTTATTTAAAGTAAAATATATATTTTTTGGTGTTCAGTTCTGTTAGTCTGATAAGAATATATAATCCTGTAACCACCACCACAAACTAGGTATGGAGATTTTTCATCACCCCCCAAATTTTCCTCCTGTCTCTTGGAAATCAATACCTTCTCCCCACATCACAACTAGGGAAACTGAACTAATTTTTGTCTCCAAAGTTTATGTTTTCAGAATGTCATATAAATTGAATTATACAGGATAAAACTACTGAACCTGGTTTATTGCACTGAGAATGATGCCTATGATATACACCCACTCTGTTGAGCATATCACTATTCATTTTCTGTTACTTAGTGTTAATTCATTGAGTAGCTGTAGCCTAGTTTGTTTACCCATTGCTAGTTGTTAGACATCTGTGTATTTACAACTGTGCAGATTATAATAATGGCTCAAAAATCCATACGTTTTACTTTTGTGATGTAAAATGTTTATGATAAGTTTTAAATATTGGAGGTATTCTAAAAAATGTAGGTTGCAATAACTCATTCTTTAGATTAAATTTTAGACAACATCTACAATGAAGTTACAGAGTTCTACAAACCCTTTTAAAAGTGTAAAATATGTAATAGTGGACAACCATGGCTATATCACCAAATCCCACAAATCTATCATTAGAGAAAATTGCAAATTGCCAGGACAAGGGAATGCAGACACCATTGAAGTAGCCTCTCATGAACTCTCTGGATGGCTTCCCTGTCCTCACTCCTGAGGCAATGATCCTGATAAGGATGGAAATCTTGGATGAAGGTGGGGAAGAATCGGGAGTATCCCTTCTGACCTGTCTAATGCAGATCTCAGATTGGGGATGCTGGTTATACACAGAAATTCAAACAAGCTAATGTATTAAAAACACTTTGGAAATAAAGTTAGGAAGTAAGTATGTCATAGGATAGGTCATAATGTTTTAGAAAAAGGCTTGAAAATATTTTCATCATATTGAGTGTTGAAAATTTTCTTCAATTTGTCATGAATAACCTGTTCTAGTTTGCTAGCTGCTGGAATGTAATATACCAGAAACAGAATGGCTTTTAAAAAGGGGAATTTAATAAGTTGCTAGTTTTCAGTTCTAAGGCCAAGAAAATGTCCCAATTAAAACAAGTCTATAGAAATGTCCAATCAAAGGCATCCAAAGAAAGATACCTTGTTTCAAGGTTTATGAAGTTCAGGGTTTCTCTCTCAAGTGAGAAGGCACATGAGAGAGCTCATTTGCTAGCTTTCTCTCCTGGCTTCCTATTTCATGAAGCGCCCCAGGAGGTGTTTTCCTTCTTCATCTTCAAAGGGTACTGGCTTGTGGGCTCTCTGCTTCTCATTGCTATGTTATTCTTCTCTGCTGTCTCTGAATCTCTTTCATTCTCCAAAATGTTTCCTCTTTTATAGAACTCCAGAAACTTATTAAGACCCAACCAAATGGGTGGAGACACATTGTCACCTAATCCAGTTTAACAACCACTCTTGATTAAATCACTTTTGATCTGATTACAGTTTCAAACATACAGTATTGAATAGGGATTATTCTGCCTTTATGAAATGGGATTTATATTAAAACATGGCTTTTCTAGGGGACATATATCCTTTCAAACCAGCACATAACCTAATCAGGCTCTAACTGCTATTAAGTGGCTCTTCTAAATATTAAACACTCCAATATTTAAATTTATGTGTGCATAGGAGAAGCACATTCTAAATTTGTACCAAAACCAATGGCATTTACATACATGACAAAACAATTAAAATATGCTTTACAAGATGGAATATTTAGAACAGCAGCCCAAATCAAATGGTTCAGAGAATAGTTCTAGTGTTAAGCTGAAAAAAAATATTTAGGAAGAGAATTATTAACTATTCCACACTGACATTATAGAACATTTAAATAATTTGAGAATGGCATATATATCTAGTTGGGACAAAAGTGTTTAATCTTTTCAGAGAGTATGACAAGGCAATTGTAAAATGTTACCAAGATGTACTTAAAATACCAAAAAGAAATTGAAGAAATAAGACTTTGAGGAAATTATACTACCAAATACCACACTGTATTCCAATAAAATAATAAACATAAGAAGATGGCGATGTCATAATTATGAACTCAGAAGTCAATGAAACAAGGTCAGTTGCCCTGAGAGATATATTCTTACACAATAAATACTGAAATGTCAGAGGTGACTTGACACATCTATAAGGAAATAACAGTTTACAAAATAAATGTGCATGAAAAGAAGTTTAGTTATATCTTACTTCATGTGATTTACATACAAAAGTGTCACAGGTATAAGAGACCAAGTATGAACCTGGAAAATAAAAAAGCAGCCCATCAAATTTAAATAAATTATAGATTCATTTTTGTTGGAATGAAACATAAAATTATAAATAATTATAAAATCATAATAAAATTATAAATAAAGATTTTTCTTATTTCAATAAGTTTCTATGTTGGAAGCCAATTTCAATGACACTACAATGTGAGTCCTAAAGCAAAGTGTGGTTCCAAATTAGTTAAGTTGGAGGTCATCCCAGAATGCTTACCAAGGACACTGAAAGAAGCAAGAGGGAACAGAGAGGGTAAGCAATAGAGTTTGGGTAATGAGTCAGACTATTTTTGCTTATAAATGTAATTTTAGGGGTTTGAGCCAAACAATTATCACCCCTTCATGGATAATGTTCATTCCCATTTGTATGTTCTGGACTAGGCAAGTGAAATCCTTATTTCTTTTGTTTTCTACTGATGCTGGAGCTTCTGATCCCAGGTTCACAATTTGAGAATCAGTGTCTTTCAGCAAATTTAGTGGGTCTTCTCCCTTTTGACTGTGGTTCCAAAAGGGAAAAATGAAGACTGACATTAGCTGTAACTGGTTTATGGGAATGGTGAGCCCATGTCTAGTTGGGTCAAGCAAGGGCAGGGATGGCTTTTTCCCATATCCCCAGTTTTGATAGCAGTGTTCACACTCTGAGCCATAATGGTCAGAGAATGATCTACTTAGGGATTGTGAATGCAGCCTTGGATAGAACTGTCAGTTCTCCCTTCTCAGTCACTGGTTGCTTGGTCCTTGTGACACATTCTGGATGAGTCAGGAAGTGTAGGTGCATTTGATTGTCCAGGGCAGGGGGGGGGGATACTAAGAAATGGGATGTGAAAGTCTACCACCTCCCTTTTCTCCTTGTGAATTTTCCCTGTCACCCCAAGGGATTCATATGAGGGATAGATGGAAGGTGATGACTCTGGGTATATTCAGTGTGGGGTGGTGTTCATACATGCCAGAGAAGTGTAGATTCTCATGTTTCTCATGACCCCCTTGTCACACACAAGGGAGCTGTGGGCCTCAGCCATTCCAAAACATCTGTGTTTAAAACAAACTAAGGTCCAAAGACACAATGGTGTGTACAAAGATGGTGTTTTCTTTCAGGTAAATACATTTTAAGGAATAAAATGTTTTAAAAATTGAACTGCAAAGTTTGGAAGTCAAAATACATGTACAATGTGTCATAATTACAGTAAGCTTATTTTCTTTGACTATAACTGGAAAATTGTTCATTTACAATGATTTTTATAACTTAAATAGCCAAAGTAGATCAGGCCAACAGTTATTGCCATAATAATTTAAAGTGAAACACTTCTGTATAGTCACAAACTCTCCTCAGACAGAAATTCTTTCTAGATGCGGATCCAGTTGTTGAGTCCTTTACTGATATTTTCTTAAATTTAATGAGTATAACTCTCTTGTTCCCCATATTGTTCCCAGAATTTAAAATAGAAAATCAGATATTCTAAGCAATTAATGAGTATTTGCTGCAAAGAACAAAACTATTGCTAATATTTCTTCCTTTATACCTGAATATTGAAGCTGTCATCTACTCCCTGGCTGTCTATTTCCTTGATACTTATGAAGTCCTAACCTTCTGCAAATGGGCTTCTAAATACAGGACTTGACCCAGATGAATGCAGCCAAAGCCAATGACCATATCCCAGTTTTAAGCCCCAACACTCATAGCTAAGGAATCTATTAATATTATTCGCAACCTTCCCAGAATCCCCTTCTCTATCTATAATTTAAGAGGGTTTTTATGGTTTTTTGTGTAAGCAAGTTTTTTGCCTCATAAGCTGAATTTGGAGTGATCCATGAGATGTTCATCATTCCACCACCCATCCTGCCCTTCCATACTTCCTTTATCTCTCCCAGTGACATCCACCTACCACCCCACCAACTCAGTGAACTTTGGCATTTCCTTGACCTCTACTATCCTGCCCTACATTCATCTGAGACTTCTTGACTTCTATGATTTGACCCCACATTCATCAAGTAAACTTTATGACTTCCATCCCTCCACTGTCCCCTATCTCCCCATTCCACTGAGGTTAGACCATTACTTGGACCTCTCTGCCTCTCACTCTCAAGCTCCCTAGTCCCCAGGCACCAAGCATCCTTGGCTTCCTAATGAGCACCATACATCACTCCAACCCTAAAATCCCTGCTGTTTTCTTCTGGGTTGTTTATCTCACCCATGCCATTTTCTAACCAGCTCTGTTTGTCATCTTGTTATCATTTTGCCTTGAAGGCCCACTACTTTACCCAGTTGCACTTTCCCTTTCCACACTCTACCTGTGCCTTGGGCCACTAATAAACCTCAGGGTCTGCTTTCCCTGCTTTTTATCCCCTCTATCCCTCATTTTATTTAATGCCTCACAGATATTAAGTCTTTTGTGCATTTTATGCACTCCTGCTCTTTGCCAAGCATTGCCCATTATCTCAATATCCCCATGAACCCCTGCTTTTTCATGAGCTCATGTCTTCAGCATTCAACACCTGCAGTTCCCTTAAATTCCTTGGACATTTGCCCATTCTTACCTTTACCCATGACAGTATATTTTAACC